>JACEGR010004944.1:0-79956 GCA_014170235.1 Listronotus bonariensis
TTAGGGCTGAAATCACAATTTGGGGGAGTGAATGAATTTTTGACATAAGTTACTTTAAGGTGTCTACAAACAAAAAATATTTAAAAAAATTTCAACCCCGGGGAAGGAGTGGAAAAAAAATAAATAAAGTGTTTTTGCAGTTACTTTAAAACGGTTGGAGCTACGAAAAAAAAATCTTAACAAAAGTTGTAACACTAAAAATTATAAATCGAAAAGGTCTCTATCATTTTTCCCCAGATGACATTAGGGTTGCTAAAACTTAAGGGATGATAATTTCAATTAAAACAAAAATCATAACTGTTTAGCAAATTTATGAATTTGCATTTATTTTTGACATAATTACCCTTAGAGTGTCTACAAACGAAGTGTATCAGAGATTTGGTTTCAACCCTCCGAAGAGGGGTTAAAAAAAAATAATTAATGTGTTTTTGAAAATTATTTTAAAATGGTTAAAGTTAAAAAAAAGTTTTTACAAAAGCTGTAGAGCTAAAAATTCTACATCAAAATGGTTCCTATCATTTTTTCTCCAAATGACATAAGGGTGGCTTAAACTTAAGGGATGATAATTTTAATTAAAACAATTATAACTATTTAACAACTTCATGTATTTGCATTTCTTTTTGACATAATTAACTTTAGAGTGTCCGAAACCGAAGTAAATAAGATTTTTGTTTCAACCCCTCTGGAAAGGGGTTGGAAAAAGGTAATAATTGTGTTTTATTAGAATTATTTTAAAACAGTTGGAGATAAAGAAAAAACTTTTTAACGAAAGTTGTAGAGCTAAAAATTCTACATTGAAATAGTCCTCATCATTTTTTCTTAGATGACATAAGGGTGGATAAAAGTGAAGGGATGATAATTTTAATTAAAAAATTATAACTTTTTAACAAATTCATGTATTTGCATTTTTTTTTGACATAATTAACTTTAGAGTGTCCAAAAACGAAGTGAAGAAGATATTTTGTTTCAACCCCGCTGGAAAGGGGTTGAAAAAAGGAATTAATGTGTTTTATTGGAATTATTTTAAAACGGTTGGCGATAGTGAAAAAGTTCTTTACGAAAATTGTAGAGCTAAAAATTCTACATCGAAATGGTTCCTATTACTTTTTCTTAGATGACATTGAGGGGCTAAAACTTAAGGAATGATAATTTTAATTTAAAAAAAATCATAACTATGTAACAAATTCATGTATTTGCATTTCTTTTGGCATAATTAATTTTAGAGTGTCTAAAAGCGAAGTGTAGAAGATATTTTGTTTCAACCCCCTGAAAAGGGGTTGAAAAAAAATGTTGTTTTCTTGGAATTACTTTAAAACGGTTAAAGTTGAAGAGAAAAAAAAAGGTATTTTGACTAAAGAAAAATAGTATATTTATTAAATATATTTTGAACAACCAAAAAAAAGGGCTCTACCGCAAAACAAGTTAAAAAGTGTTTATGTTGTTAGTGTTTTCTGTTAGACTATTAATATTTAAATAGTAATTCTATTTTTTACTCCATGTGCTTTAATATTAATAAAACATTTTATTTTAAATATTAAACGAAAATATAAAATAGTCAAAATAATAAAACATATTAAAACCGAAAACACAACAACATTAAATACAAACAAAATAAACTTAAGACTAGAAAATGGTAGAATGGTAGGTTTTAAATTTCTGCGGGAATCAACATCGAAAAATTGGTAGATCTACCAATATAATGGTAGGTCTGGCAACGCTGCTGGTGACGGCTTTGCATCTATAAAGGCGGGTCTAATAGAACGCGCATGCGTCAGTAAATCTGGTATGATGTGTACTGGTGGTATTTATTATTTACGTTTTCGCTGCGTCAACCGAATTTGTGAAAAAACGTATGTAATTCCAAACAAGGGATAATAAAAATAATAAGTGTGTTTTCATTAATAATCCAATAATAAGTGGCTAATCGCATTGAATTGAATAAAGGTAATTTTCTTTTGTTTATCTATATATTTAAAACGCACAGCCATAATTTTCAGAGACGTTGTTACAGACTTTTTAGTGCACAGTTTACATGATTTTTTTTTATGATCCTCTAGTTATTCAGACGTCTTGACGCTACTTTTTTATTGTGTTATTTACTAATATACATATATGATATGTGTTGCCTATACCACAGAGAATATCTAAGGCGCAGTAATATCGGTAGCCTTTTTGGCAGTACAGCTACACCAGTTTACATGATTGATGAAGAATGATTCTCTGGTTACCGAGACCTACTAACTATTTTTTTATTGTTTATTTGCTTCTTTTTAGGAAAATCAATTATTTTAGTTGTATATTTAAATAAAAAGTATTTTTCGACTTGACTTTGCGATTTTTTTAAGTATTGGCTTTAACGCGTTAACATACCAGTAAGTGGCGGGGCCAGCTTTTTTCTAAGTTGTGCGATACCCGGCAAAAAATTTAGAGATTGGGCAGCAAAATGTGCATGTTTCATATTGAAATTAAATAGATACAGGTAGTTTCAAAACTCAGTACAAATATTTGTAGGAGCTTATTTTTAAGGTCCTGTAAACTTGAAAACATAAACTCTCTCCGAACTACAGCCATCGTAAGTTGGATAAAAAAAATCGTCTATTTTTAACTATGGCTACAAATCTCAAAAAATTTTGAACATCTCTATCAGTTTAAGAGTTATTTATTTTTTTGTTTAATATATTAAATTAATATAAAATAATATTGAATATGTGAGACATTTGTACAATAACAATTTTCATGTTTTTTTAATGATTTAGAAAGAGAAAGTTGGTATTAGCTGGGCAATTCTTGTCGCATTGTAACCGAACGATCATGTAGCGTTAAAAAATAAGAAAATACTTATCTTTACCCTACAAGCCTTAAATACTGCGGCAAGACGTGCCCAAAATATTACATGCAGCTGATGTCACGTAACATATGCATTATTCAAACACGGGAAGTTGTAAATATAAGGGTTTTAGTAAATCTAAATGCGCCGTATTTACCTTATGTGGTATGTCGCATTTACATATCATTGGTATACGACCGCTTGACGTAACACAAATTATATTATAGGTTATTAATACCGCTGCCAATGGTATTTACCTCATCTACCGACTTAATACGTTTTATTAAAAATTTAATTAGAAGTATTTTTTCTTTACTTTTAAAGTAATCCTAACCTTTATTCTATTATGCAAGGGAAGAATAGTTGTTCATTGTAAATAAAAAGTTTATTTTTTTTTTAATATTTATTAGACATCTTTATTCTGGAGAAAAGCCAAATATTATTTCATTTAAATTATTAAAAAATCGTCTGAAATTATGAAGTAAAAAAGAAATATATACCAATATTATAAAGAGGTAAAGCTTGTAACTTTGTTGGTTTGTAATGGCTAATCTTCGGAAATACTAAACCTACTGATTCATAATCAGAACGCTACACAATTCGGGAGTACTATAGGCTATATTTTATTATGATTAAACGAAAATTTTAGAGAAAAATATAATTAACGCCCAAAAAAGAGGCACGGGTCAACTAGTATTTCATATCTTCGTGATTGTTTTTGTGTACTTAGTACTAAGAATTCTTAATAAAACAGTAAAACGTCGAAATAAATTAAGCGATTCATATCTTTTTATTTGCCATTAAATTAAAATATATGTGTAAAGAAATAATAGCGCAAAGAAATACACCTAATTTTGGGGTTATGTAAAGTGTTGCTAATAACAATATTTACAACAGACGATAATTAGGTACTTCTCATTTCAAAAAATGCAACACAAAATTTGTAAGTTTTCATGTTTTTGTCATTATAGTATTTAATATCCTTAAATCCCTTTACAATATTTTAGGTGACGTCGGAACATGGATCGACTTATATTATGTAATATTTGTGAGAATGTGTTAAATAATAATACCGCAAACGTTGTTACCGTCAAAGACAAACACTTAGCAAAATTTATTGTTCAAAGTAAAAAAAATGACGATAAAAAATTTGAATTGTGGACAGGACAATCTGAAGTTATCGTTCATGAAAATTGCGCAAACTCGTATCTTCTGTCAGGCTCCTCGGCTGCCAAAAAACTTAAGCTATCATATTTACCTTCTTCATCAACATCTTCTACGGACGGATTAACATCACCACCTGCTTTAAGTTTAGTAAATTTTAATTTCAGTAGCCTATGTTTTTTTGTGAAAAGGCATTAGACCGTACACATAAATCTGTTCATAACATATCGGATAAGCTTACTCAAGACCAGATACTAGATATGGCGAGGCGAAAAAATGATGAGTACAGCAATCATTTGATAAATCGGATAGGCAGCGTGTGCTTAGTTGAGTGTAGAGCAGCTTACCATTTCAACTGTTACCGAAATTTTAACAGATCTCAAAAAGAACCAAAAAACTCTAACTTAAAACAGCATACAAATAAGTTATTCGACAAAGTTTGCAAACACATTGAAGAGAGTTGTCAATATCAATTTCATTTACGAGAGCTAAAAGAAATTATGCACGAGGATCCCCGAGTAACTTTGTCTTATTTCGGATGCTAAAAGAAAAATACAAAGATGATATACTTATATCACATAACCGAGGCAAAGAACCGATTATCTACTACAAAACTTTCGATATTTCGAAAATTTGTAGTGATTGGTTTACTGGAGATAGCGAAGCAATGGATGATACACAAAAGAAAACAATTTTGAATATTGCTTCATCAATACTACGTAATGAAATATTGAAATTTGATTATAGTGACACATCATATCCTCCTGCAGCCAACTTTCTTGACAATGTAATTTCATCAATTCCACCGCTATTAACTGCATTTCTTGGTAATCTACTGTGCAAAAGTGAAACAGAACAATACAGTGAAAATTTGATAGTAAGAGATTCAATTGCTCATTCCATCGTTAGTTTTATACGCCCTAGACTATTTAAATCGTCGTTACAATTAGCCCTTGGTTCGTATATTCATAGAAAAACCGGGTCGAAATTAATTATAGATCTGTTAAATACATTAGGTGTTTGTGCATCGTATTATCACATTCAGTTGCATGAAGCATCAACTGTGATGAACCCTTCCAAACAACAAATTATTAGTGATAAACCATTTGCGCAATTTATATTTGACAACACAGACCACAATGCAAAAACGCTAGACGGTAAAGAAACTTTCCATTGCCTTGGTGGAATAGTTGTTTATACACCTGATTGGTCAATTAGTTTCGAAGGTAATACTGTGAAAGGTAAAAAAATGCCAAAAGCTCAAGAACTGGTTTCTAAACATGTCATACCTCAAGTACCATATGGCTCATTCAATGTAAAAGCTTTGCAGTCGTTGAAATTCGTGGCTGTAGAAAACATTCCTGTAGGAAACCCACCAATATTATCATCTGCCTATTCTGCGTACCTTTGGGCCAAGTGTTTTGATATCGATAAAGTACCATCATGGAAAGGATTCATGGAAGTTTTGTCAATTGGAACTTCTTATACAATGTCCCAAGTTGTGTGTTTGCCATTTATAAATGGTCCCCCATCGAATTTAACAACGTTAAACAGTTCATTACACTATGCAGCTGCTGAAACTCGTAAACTGAATCGACAAACCTGCTTCGTTACGTATGATCAGCCATTATATGCTAAAGCACTTTTAATTGTAGCACAATCACAGAGTAAAGAATTGAAAAACGTGGTCGTGCGCCTTGGTGGCTTTCATTTATTAATGTCGTATCTAGGAGCTATTGGATACATAATGGCCGATAGTGGAATCGAAGATTTATGGACAACAATATATGCAGCAGATTCAGTAAAACAAATGTTAAGTGGGCACGCTTATGCAAGAGCATTACGAGCTCACATACTGTCTTTTACAGCACTTGGGATTTTAATTTGCAAAACTTTAAATCTTTCAGATGGATTCCAACAGTTTATTGACAAATTCTTCAGTACATGGGAATCAGAACCTCCACTTCGAGCTGACTGTGATAAACAACAAATAATCGCAGATATGACTGAACAATTTGTACAAAAGCTGGTAGAGTTAGAAAATAATGGACCAACTTCCAAATTGTGGGTCCAATACTTCAAAAGTATTGTAATTGCATTACAGTTCATCGAAGCGGAACGGCTAGGTGATTGGGAGTTGCATTTGCAAAGCGTAAAACAAATGCTACCATTTTTTCATGCAAGTGGGCATTACCAGTATGCCAAATATGCTCAGATCTACCTGCCACAAATGGCAAATCTAGAATTGATAATGGATCCTTTAGAATTTGATGAATTCACGAAAGAAGGGTACTTTACCATTCGCAGATCAGATAAGGCTTGGGCTGGAGTATGGTCGGACATGGTCATTGAGCAGACACTTAATCGATTCTTTGGCACTGACTTAAAGCACAAAGCAGCGGGGTGTGACTTCTAGTGTTGTGACACGATATTTGATAGCAATGCCATCAGCATTTAAAATAATGGAGTGCTTGGAAAACTATTGTAAAATTGAATCCAGGACTAGTGAACAACATGTCGACATGTCAAAAAGTAGGATGACCAAAGATGAAGCTGGAATCAAACAATTCTTATTCTGGCTTACTAAACGAAATCCCCTTGATCTCCGGTCTTCATTGGTGTCACTTTCAACTGGCATAATCGGTGGACCTATGATTAATTGTCACATGGCCGTAGAGATTGGATTAAAAGGTATGGCTACAATGGTTGATAAAGACGTAGATAAAGCTTCATTATCTAATGCTTACAAAGTTAAAACTCTTGCAGCTGCTAAGGATGGTATGCACATTGGAGATGATTTTGTTGCTGTTGATTCATTTCTATTAATTCAACGAATATCTGCATTTTTCCATGGCAATGCTGAAGAAACACGTAACGCATTGAAATATGAGCTATCACCATTTCCTCTAAGTTTATTTGATGAGCATGGTTTAATGAGAAAAACACCTAAGTCCGAGCTGTACAACATTTTCCAACCGTTCATTCAATCTATCTCAATACTTTCAGGATCACATTTTATAATTGATGGTGGCTGGTTATTACACAATGTAGTGTGGCAACATGGCAAGAAATATTCTGAGATTTGCGGCGTTTATCACTTATACATCACTAGAAATTTTGGGTCAAAAGTCACAGTTATATTCGACGGATATTCAAAGGAAACCATGGGAATTAAGTCATACGAAAGATACCGCAGAAAAGAAAAATGTGTTGCTGCGGATGTTGATATTGCAGAAGATAATCTTATAACTTTGACACAAAAAAATTTTTGTCCAATATTGCCAACAAAAAACAATTTGTCGAGCTATTGAGCGAGTATCTACGGAAACATGGAATCTATACAAATGTAGCTCCTGAAGATGCGGATCTTTTGATTGTAAAAACTGCAATCGATTTAAAAAGAAAAACAAGTGAATTAATTACAATAGTCGGTAATGATATTGATTTGCTAATTTTATTGATATCACTTTCATCTAACGACGACACAATCTTCTTCTACAAGATGACCCCAGGTAAACAACCTAACGTAATATATTCTTCTCAATATGACAACAATTTAAAGCCTTTCTTGTTATTTGCGCACGCTTTTGCTGGTTGTGACACCACAAGTGCAATTTTTAAGAAAGGAAAAAAAGTATAATTTCTTTACTGAAAAAAATATTGTTTTACAACAATTGATTTCGGTATTTTATGAACCAAATCGTTCAATTGATGAATTATATAATGTAGCTGAAATAATAATTTTGCACTTATACGGTGAAAACAAACAACAACAGTTGACAATTAGTGAATTGCGATATAAGATCTTTACATCGACTGCTACTGCTTTTAAAAAAGAAGTTGTGTTAGCTTCTTTACCACCAACCGAATCTGCTTTACGAGAACATACTAAGAGGGTGTACTATCAACTCCAACAGTGGTTAGGACATTGTTTAAATCCTGAGGAATGGGGTTGGCGAAAAACTTTATTTATGATGATACCAATAATGTCCACTGTTGAGCCAGCACCAAAAGAGTTAATAGAAAAAGTAAGTGATTAATTGCATACATTTTTATCAACATTTATTATACTACTGGATATATGTAGCTAATGTTTAATTCTGTTTGTTACAGGTTTTTGTGGCTGTAAAACAAATTGTACCTCTGCACGATGTAGCTGTAAAAAAGTGGTTTGACGTGTAACCGATTTTGTAGAAACTGTCAAGGTCAAACCTGTGAAAATGCCTTGACAACAACGTTTGTTCTTGAGGAAGATGAAGATGAAGATGGAGAAGAAGATGACAGAGACAATGATGACGAACATAACGACAATAATTATACTGTGAGTGACGAACTAGGTGAAGATGAAGAAAATGTTCAAACAGAATTTGTAGATATTAAATCCAGTTTAAAAACTTTGACAAAGAAAGTAAGTTCTACTTTAACTTAATTGAAGTATTTAAATTTAATAACAATATATTATTATTAACCTTTTATGGAATTGTTTTCAGATTTTTTGTAGCTGTAAAAGCAATTGTGCGTCAGCGAGGAGATGCAGTTGCAGAAGAAGTAGTTTAAAATGCAATACATCTTGTAAAAATTGCCATGGACAAAGCTGCTATAATTCCTCGGAGAGTTTTGTTAACCAGGATAATGTTGATGAAGACCAAAAAGAAGAACAAGAACTCGATAAAAAAGAAGAATGTCAACCTGTTACGGACGATAGCTTATGTAATGATATGAAAATTGACCTCTCTCATTTTAAACTACCTTAAAATAATTGTAGATTGTAAATAGACTGAATTACATAATTTTTTACAAATAATGTTGTTAACTGTTAATTGCTGTCAAGTATATGCCAAAAGTTTCTTCTTTACTTCATTTGTGGACACTTTTATGTTAATTATATATATATTTTTTAAATCATAATCCCTTAAGTTTTAGCCACCATAATGTCATCTGGGGCAAAAAATAATGAAAACCATTTTAATGTAAAATTTTTAGCTATAAAACTTTTGTCAAAAACTTTTTCCAACCGTTTTAAAGTAATTTCAAGAAAATACTTTTTTTATTTTTTTTCAACCCCGTTGTGAGGAGTTAAAATAAAATCTCTTTTATGCTTTATTTATAGACACTTAAAAAGTTAACTATATCAAAAAAATTGCAAATACATACATGAATTTGTTAAATAGTTATGATATTTTTTTCATAGTTACCTTAACATTATCTGGAGAAAAATTATGAAAACCATTTTGAAGAAAAATTTTTAGCTCAACAACTTTTGTAAAGAGCTTTATTCTCTTACTCCAACCGTTTTAAAATAATTCCAATAAAACACATTAAAAAATTTTCAACCCCTTCCAGGGGGTTAAAACAAAATATCTTCCACACTTTGCTTTTAAGACACTCTAAAGTTAATTATGTCAAAAAGAAATGCAAATACATGAATTTGTTAAATAGTTATGATTTTTTTTTAAATTAAAATTATCATTCCATAAGTTTTAGCCCCCAATGTCATCTAAGAAAAAAGTAATGAGAATCATTTCGATGTAGAATTTTTAGCTCTACAATTTTCGTAAAGAACTTTTTTCAGTATCGCCAACCGTTTTAAAATAATTCCAATAAAACACATTATTTCCTTTTTCCAACCCCTTTCCAGCGGGGTTGAAACAAAATATCTTCTTCACTTCGTTTTTGGACACTCTAAAGTTAATTATGTCAAAAAAAAAATGCAAATACATGAATTTGTTAAAAAGTTATAATTTTTTTAATTAAAATTATCATCCCTTCACTTTTATCCACCCTTATGTCATCTAAGAAAAAATGATGAGGACTATTTCAATGTAGAATTTTTAGCTCTACAACTTTCGTTAAAAAGTTTTTTCTTTATCTCCAACTGTTTTAAAATAATTCTAATAAAACACAATTATTACCTTTTTCCAACCCCTTTCCAGAGGGGTTGAAACAAAAATCTTATTTACTTCGGTTTCGGACACTCTAAAGTTAATTATGTCAAAAAGAAATGCAAATACATGAAGTTGTTAAATAGTTATAATTTTTTTAATTAAAATAATCATCCCTTAAGTTTAAGCCACCCTTATGTCATTTGGAGAAAAAATGATAGGAACCATTTTGATGTAGAATTTTTAGCTCTACAGCTTTTGTAAAAACTTTTTTTAACTTTAACCATTTTAAAATAATTTTCAAAAACACATTAATTATTTTTTTCCCCTCTTCGGAGGGTTGAAACCAAATCTCTGATACACTTCGTTTGTAGACACTCTAAGGGTAATTATGTCAAAAATAAATGCAAATTCATAAATTTGCTAAACAGTTATGATTTTTGTTTTAATTGAAATTATCATTCCTTAAGTTTTAGCAACCCTAATGTCATCTGGGGAAAAAATGATAGAGACCTTTTCGATTTATAATTTTTAGTGTTACAACTTTTGTTAAGATTTTTTTCGTAGCTCCAACCGTTTTAAAGTAACTGCAAAAAACACTTTATTTATTTTTTTTCCACCCTTCCCCGGGGGTTGAAATTTTTTTTTAATATTTTTGTTTGTAGACACCTTAAAGTAACTTATGTCAAAAATTCATTCACTCCCCCAAATTGTGATTTCGTAAACTGAATGTTGTTGTTATAGCTGTTGAAAATGTTTAGTATTTCTTCAACAGAAGTTACAATGTCGTCGACATATTTTTTTTAAAAAAGGCAACTGAAAACTTAATTTGAAAAAACATTCTTCTAGCAAGTCATCCATAACATATTGTGAGGCTATGGGTAAAACTGTGGCCCCATGGGGGTATCCAAGATTTGTTTATAAAATTGATCATTAAATTTGCAAAAAGTTATATCAATAAATAATTCTACTATCTCCAAAAATTGTTTTATTTTGTTTTGTGATATCTGTGGCTAATGTTTGATAATACTTTTATTTATTAAAATGTAAGGAATATTACTATAAGGTGACACTACCTCCTGGCTAATTATTACATAATTCGGTGGTAATTGCGAATTGTTTATAAAATTAGAAAACACAAAATTGTCTTTAGTAAAATAAACTTTATTATTGTTATATGATATTGTTAATATGTTAGTAGCAAATTCAGACAATTTACTATTTGGTGCGTTAATTGATGAGATAATTGGTCTTAGTGGTACCGCATTTTTATGTATTTTTGGTAACCCATAAAATTTGGGGGGCGTTTGATTGTATATAGTAAGTTGTTTGGCTTGCTCTGGGGTTATTTTTTTAGAGTTTTTTAAGGTAGAAACCAGCTTATTTGCTTTTTGTTAATAAGTGGATGTTGGATCTCTGTTTAACAGTTTGTAATATGTATTATTTGACAAAATTTCTAGTGATTTAGCTTTATATTGGTCATTTTTTATAATTACTGTTACGTTGCCTGTGTTTTAATTTTAAGCGTTATTAGAAATAAGGTTGTGAAGTAGAGTTCGTAAGTTGGAACAATAAAAAGCAGGGTAGCTCAGTCAATATTAGAAATAAAAAAAGGGTAAATAGAAATCCCGTCGATATAATCTTTTTAATAAAAATCTTTAAATTTTAGGTTATATTTGTCCGTGTTTGAGCTACGACATAAAGTTGCATTTTTAAAAAATAAAAACCATGGTTTGCTACGATAATTTTAGAATTAAAGTATTTGTTAAAAGGGTTGTCAGAAAAATAAAAATAATTTTCCACAATATTAGTTTACTTGTTTCTTTGCCAACCAGAAAAACATACAAATTTAAAATTATTATGTGTAAAACTTTGCTATTTTTTAATTCAAAGTATATCTTCCATTTAAAAATGCAAGTTTATGTCGTAGCTCAAAATTGGACCACTATATTAAATATAGAAATTACACCTTTCTATTAAGAAGATACATTAATCACAAGTTTCCCATTCACAGTTTTTTTCTACTTTGAATATTAACTGAGCTATTAAGAAAAAACTATTTATGGAAAAAAACGGTTGTTTTAAAATATCTGGTAAGCCATGATTTTTTTGACGTACAAAAAGTAATTTAAACTAAGCTTAAAAAACTACAATTCTTTCTCCACTTAACCATCTCTGTAGCTGCGGCGGTTTCTGAAATCTCTGTACTGAATATCGAAAAAACTAGCCCTGTATAATTGGAATTCGCAATTTATCAAAACCTTGACTTGTTTTGTTAGTTTTTTTTTAAAATTATTACCTGAGTTTTAATTTAACTTGTTCAATACTTTATATTATACTCAGTTTATACAGTAATGCTACAAAGTCTTGAGAAGTACCTTTTTCAGGTAAACGAAGCACCTGAGTAAAATACGCTCAAACACGTGGGTTTTGTTTTTGGGTTTAAAATTTTTTAGAAGAAAATAATTTAACAGGGTATTTCAAAAACAGCAGGGCTGGTATCGACTTCATTTTTTAAATGGTATCACCAGCACATTTTGACATTTTTGGATGTTACGGACAACTCTAGACACATTTCATGTACTTTGTCCTATGCCGTGTTAATTTGTGATATACTGTGTAAGAACCAATCTTATTAGATATACTTTCAAAACGAGAAAAAATCGAAACCTTGGCCTCCAAATATCGATGCCTTAAAAAATCAAATATGAGATGAAATTTAACAAATCCCAATTTCTTTTATTCGCAATATGCAACAAGAGTTTATCGATCGGAAATAAATTATTTAAATTAAATTTTCGTTTTTGCTAAAATTATGGCATGTAACCTTGATTACTCGAAAACAATTAAAGATACGCATAGGACATGTACATGAAATGTGCCTAGAATTGTCCGTAACAACTTGATCACTGTATGCATTTTAATGTTTGCAGTTTTTACGTCATGGTAAATGGTAACCAGAACTAATTTTTCAACTACCTCTGACTTTTATAAAGTTAATCTATTACTAGTTAGCATTAAAACATTTTAAGGCTTTACACCGGATATTATTATATCAATAATTAGTTCGGTGAAAAGCATGTGTAAAGCAAGTGAGGCTCTATGTGTGGCAAAAGTCTATTAAAACTGTAACAAACTAGGTGCTTTTAATAAACTATTATTAACTTTGCGCAGTGTGTCTGACATGGCTAGCAAATAAAATTGGTTAGTTATGGTCGGTACTAATTAAATTGTTTACTTATAAGTTTAATGTAATTTATCTTCCTTTCAAAAGTAAAATTTCGTTTATTAATAACGTTAATAAATTACAAATATAACATTTTCAATAGCACTTTCTTCGTTCTATAAAATGATGTAATGCCATCATTACCTTTGTTTTTTTAAATGGGCGAAATAATTATTTTTAACCTAAATAAACTCATATTTTAATCCTAAATCCAACGACATTGACTACATTTAAGTAATGTTTTGAACAAAAAAAAAACAAAATTATTCACTATTTTGCCATTAAATATTACGATTTTATCCCAATTAAAAAAAAATTGTTCGGGGAAATTTCTGTGGGCAAGTAAGTGTGCATCCATTTTTGTTATGACAGATAAAGTTAATAGGGGCCTTTGGTTTATAGTAGGGGAGGCCACGATGCTAAATGGGGATTTACTTGAGCGTCATAGAGACCTATTGGGTTGCTAAGCTTAGATGATAAGAAGAAAAAAATGTTGTATAATGTATACTTTTTCATCGGTGGGGAAGTGGCTATAGACTTTTAAATATTTCGAAAAAATATTATTATTATTTCGGCTTGTGAAAATCGTTTGGATAGTATCGGATTATATATCTTTTGATATTCCTAAATTATTTTCTTTAAAATAAAAAATAAATCCACATTTGAAAACGTGATGACGATGCTTTTTGTAGCCCTCTGTTTCCTTTACGTCACGCTTAAGTTGTCAGATTAGTGGAATATACACGGTTTAGTATGTCATTAACTTACCCTGTCTTTATCTGACGCGCTCGACAATTTCTGATGGATATTTTTTGTTTTTTAGGATCGGCCCTGTATAAGGGGTTCATATTTGGTGGAGGTAATTAACCGGGTGCAACGTATTCTTCGGTATATTAATCTGCCGCGCTGCAGCAAATCCCGAAATTCCCTCTTTGGCTCCCCTACCATAATTAAATGCTTTATTTAAATACGTATAAATAAATGTATCCAAATTACATAAGTTCTTATAGCTTGTTAGTTAAATTATGAACAAATAAATAAAAATGAGTAATAGGAAAATAAATGAATGCTTACTTACCTTCAGATAAACATTTTCCCGAACGTTTGGGATAAAACCTTAATTTTTAATGATGAAAGAGTAAATAATGGTTTTTTGGTTCAAAACGTCGCGTCGCCTAAATGTAAAGTGTGATATGTCGTTGAAATTAGAATTAAAATATGAATTTATTAGGGCTTAAATTAAATATTTCGCCTTTAAAAAAACACAGCTGATGTAGGCGGCTCAAAGACGAAACGTTGGATCCTAAATTTAATGACATCATTTTATAGAACAGAAGAAGTGGTAATGACGTTTTACCATTTGCCTTGCACTTTTAAGTTACTTTCGGTTTAACCGGAAATGATATTAATTTTGAATTTTAAAATGGAACAACCTGTATATTTTATCGTTTTTGGATTCCTGAGACAATTCCGGGTGGGAATTTAACATTTTAAAAAGTTTTTAAGCCCACTTGATTTTTTAGAGCCAATTTTAATATTGCATTTAGGTGGCCATAATTGAACGCAAGCTAATCTAGTCACCTTAGATAATATTAGAAAAATACAATCGCAAAATTTTAGTGAATAATATGAAAGAAAATTTTGCAAATTACCATTTTCGTGTCTTACAAATTTTTTTAAACGGCAACCCTTTTTAGGGAAGCACTTTTCTAATAAAGGATGTTTTAAAGAATCTAACAATACTAATTTATTTGCTATCAGAATAAAAATTAAGGCATAAATAAATGATCATAGCCATTATGAAGCAATAAAACAAAAGGCTCTCAAACAATTAAGTAGGCTTAAAAACTTTAAAAAATAGCAAATTGGTATTTAGATATGTTTTAGAAATGCAATAATGTCAAAATATACCGGTTTATTCATTTTAAAGTTTAAAATTGGAGTCACTTCCTGTTAAATCAGAAGTAACTTATAAGCAAGAAATATGCAAAAAGTCTCCCTTTTCCATACTATTTACCTATACTCTGGAAGTTACGGTTGTCTAATAGATTTGTTGACACCCGGTATAAATAACATGTTAATAATTTATTTGTTTTAAGTAATCTAATAAAGCCAATCTTAGTTTATAATCAGATAAAAGCACTTTAATAATTTATAGAAATTAAAAGGAAGTGGTAATTAAATTACGCCGGCTACAGAGTTGCATCTCAATGGCTGCTGTTCAAGAAATCTATTATTCAAGATGTCATTCATTTTAATCTTTCGGGCATAAAGAAAATTTAATTATTAGTCAAGAAGGCGGACAAATGCGTCAGTCGAGTTAAATGTATTTTTTAATCATCCATGAACATTGAATATTTCCAGTTAAATTGGTTTTAGTGGCGCCGAATGATAAGTGCCACATAAAAGTTTTTTTTCTTAAAAATAAAAGACTTTTAGAAGTTGGAAGCTCTTTAAATAAAATAAAAAAAAATATTTTTAATTTTTAACGATAATCACTGTTGCCGTTTCCTACACGCTGTAACTTTTATTAAGAAAAGTGTTTAACGTTCTTTTATTCATATAGCCTTGTTTTTTTCGACTGGATGATTTAACAGTTGAAGCGTCGTACAATGCGTCGATATGTGGACAAAAATTCCGAAATCAATATTTGTATAATAACTTAAAATGTTTTTTTACATTTTTACATATAAATAACCAGATAATAACAAGACAACTCGTTTTTTTCTTTGCAATATAGAAATATGCAGCTTGATGTGCGGTCCTTTTTATTATACAGAAAAGTGCCTTGCCATTTGATTTTTTCTTCTGAAGTTCAAGTCGGGTGAACTACAATTAGTATAAGAAAAAAGTGTCTACTATTTTTTTATGGCTGATAATCTAGGTTTGTATTTTAGAAAAAAAAATATTTTTATATGTATTTTTATTAATAAAATTATACCTTTTTAAAATCTGTCTTGTAATAAAACAAAGCTTAAAAACAAGCTTAAAAGCAAACAAAGATTAAGATTTGGTACGGATTTTCAAAAATACATCAAAAACCACTGTTTTTGGGCTCATTTTACTTGTGGAAGAGTAGACAAATCTTTTTGTATTAATTAGCTATATAGAATATTATTTTTAGTTATAAGAGGTCCCGAAAATACAAGAAACAAATTAAAAGTTTAAAAACACCTACTTTGCTGAAATTTGTTGGTTTAGATGTTAAATATTATTATCTAACTTAGTACTTATTACTGTTGTTACGTAATTATAAGTAAATAATATAAAAAGTTATTTTCAAATAAAAAATTGTATTATGTTTTTAAGTGGTTTAGGAGTATGCAATTTAACAGATATTATTTATTTATTTTTTTTTTTGAAAACTAAGCAAGATTCGAAAAAAATTAAAAAACAAAAAAAATAGTATTATTTGCCTACTGTAAAAAAATACAAGAATTGTATTAAAGTCGGTGGCGTACATTTTTTGACAGAAATATTTGATTAAGTACCGCTCGAGACGCCACTGGACTTAGCAAATTCTAATAGAGCCAAAGCTAAATTAGCCCTTCAGTGCTACAAATAACATTACCAAATTTCTATAAGAGTGGATGAGGGATATTTACGATATTGTAAAAACCACTTTTAAAAATAAAAGTTTAGCACCATGTATCTAAAAAACTATAAATTTTCAGACCCAAATTTATAAATACTTTTTTTTCATGAAATAAGCTCATAAATTAGCTCTTAAATTTTTCCCGCCCACCTGTATATTTTTGTAAATTGACTCCTATTTTTTTATCGACCCTGTATAATAATATTACAGTATTGCTTTCTGCAGAGCATGGTACCCTACTAAATTATATATAATAACAAAACTATTTTGGTGCAATAACACTAATACGATTTTTGTCCCGAAATCCCTATCTCTCAACGCACTGTGCGTCGGCATCGGCTCGAACAACATTGTATCTTTATTAAATTTTCAGAAAAAGCAGTTACAATGCTCCTTTACACAATAATTTGTCCTTAGTCTTACCGGCTATACAGTGTGTCCAAAATTGGTATTTTTTTGAAAAACATTTAATTTTTACAAAAATTTAAATAATAGACCTATTAATAGATTTTTCTCAGAATAGGTGTTCCAAAATGACAAAGTAACCAAACATTTTTAAATTTAAAAACTAAATGTTGGTAAAACTGTTCGCATGTTCTAACAAAAACTAGAAAATACAAAATTTTGCCATTAAATTACAGGGCGAGTTATAACTGAAAATATGAAAAATAAAGATCGACTTAGGATCAAAAAATAGGGCATAAAAATTGTAAAATTTTACAAAACCAACACACTTTTTTTTCTAACTAGTGTTTAGAATTTCAACAAGGCGTAAATATATGTTATAGTAATAAATTTGGAAACTTTTCCTTTTAAATATATATTTATAGTATACTTTTGTTTCATACAATAGGGTGGCGAGGCCGTAAGTTAGAAAAAAAAATTATTTAAAATTAAGTTTTTGCATTTGGTAAAAACGCTCGAACACGGTGATCTTTATTTTTGCTGAGTTTTTTTTATTTTAAATATATGTATAAAAGCTCGTGCCAATGCTTGACTGGGCACTTATCTTTTGTCCCTGACTTCATTTGTTTTCAGCCGAACGACGCTGTTTTTGACTTAAATTTATAACAGAGGTAAAAGGAAGACTTAGCGAATAAGCTGCTTGTGTGGTAAATATGACAAGGTGCATTAAACTTGTAAATCAGGTCTATTGACGTGAAGTGTGGGCATGACGCTACTTATGATTATAATTAGTTACTTTTGGTCAGTTTTAATTACCTAAGTAATTAATTTATTTGAACTTATATCAATCCAGATTTATTACTTATGTCTAGTAGATTTCATTAAAAAAGTAAATTATTAAATTACCAAAATATTTGTAAATTTAAGAGCTTGAAAGGGGCAGCCAGCAGCATCTTTAATAAGGCAGTCTGAAAAACCAAAAGTGAATAAGATAAGAAAATCGGAGCCTCCCTAAATGAATTTTAAAGGGGTGTATAAGAATGGTTTTGTGTGCTATTTTTCCATGAAATTGTGTTACTTTTTTAAAAGGTTGATTATGTGCCATGGTCTTTTTTATATCCAACCTACTTGCTTGGTGTTCGGTATATAAGAAAAATTTGTATACAGCAATTGAAAAAAATAATGTTAATTTTGAAAGTAAACACAGCGCCGTTATTTTAAAATATATGACGAACCCATTTTAAAAAGAATATAATATATTTTTCCTACTTGCGGACGAAAAAGTTCCCTTTTTCGCACGCATTTTGTTCTCTAAGTGGCACTTTTCCACACTAATACGGAAAAGTACAATTTTAAACCAAATATTAGCAAGTCGCAATGAAGGATTTTAATACACTTCTTGTTTATAAGAAAATTTTGCTTTGGCGAAACTAACTTAATATGCGTAAATAAGGCGCCGGAACACACTTTGCCGTGTCCAGCGCAACCGTAGACATGCGGACCCCACTCAGTTGGTTGGTTCGTTAGTCCCTCTGGGTGAGGACGAGGTCTTAAGTTTTCACGCATAGGACCTCGGTTCCGGAACCCACGTTAAGCTGTAAGTCCCGTCTGGCTGATATCACCTACACGTAAAAGGCAGGGCGCACAATAAGCCGAGCGGCTTCAGTGCATGGGTTATCCCGGCCCTATTCTAAGGTCTAGGTCTGGAAATGCATTTTGTTAAGTTTAATAAAACCTTTGGTTTTTACTAATATCTTAAACATTTCTTATTCAATTTTGCCGAAGTTTGGCAGTGTTAATTACAGTGCAAACACTAGTTCTTTCAGAAGTTCAAATTTCAATATCAGTTCATATCAAGTTACAAACTTACCTAGCAGTACTAGCACAATGAATATAGGAATCTGTTCAGAAGAGTTAGGTGCTGCAACCTACAGTGGTTTCAAAAGATTCTAATAAAACTGCAAGCTCTATAAATGATCAAGGACAACATACGTGAGACAAGTTTGTTAATAGAAAGAATGACACCCACAGGTAATTCTAAGAGTTTAATAAATACAAGATGTGGTGTTTTTGTGGATAAAAGTGGTCAAAAATGCTTTTAGAAGCTATATATAAGAAAAGATGATATGTTTGTGCCGAAAGAAAAGCTTATTTTTAAAACCCAGCAGAAAGTCTCATATTTTAAACTCTAATTTTAAACAAATTAAGAAAGCAAACTGTAAAAAAAAACCGATTTTAAAACATTAAAATTGCCACGTGAAACAAGATTTGGATCAATATGTATAACGCTGGAATCTTAAGAAAAAACTTAAAGATGTCCAGGTAAATAATAGTGTCAAACAGTTTATTTTAGATTACAATTTTTGAGCTAGTATAAATAAACTATTTAAAATAACCATTCCAAATTATGAAAGCACAAAAGAGTTACAAACTTTTAAGCAATTTATACCAAATGTTCTTAAAATTTTCTGTAAAATTAAAGAATAAATTTTGAAACAAAATGTACGTGATGATGACCAATCAGACATTTTAATATTTCTAGAAAAACATAGAACTATGGCTATCGAACCAATTCATTAAGCAGCAAACCTCCTAGGTCAAAGACTTATTGAAAAAAACTTAAAGAAAATTATTGTGTTAAAGCTTTATCGTATATAAGTAGAATAACAAGATTTGAAGAAGAAAAAGACTTGGATACCATTATGGCAGATATAGCTATGTATAAAGAAAGGAAGGGGCTTTTCCAGAACGATTTTATATGGAAAAGCTTGAAAAATAATAATCGTCTATGTGTTCTTCTTTTAAATTAGGTGAAATTGCAACAGAATTTTTTCAGCCCCCTCTTTCTCCCAAACTGGCGCTTCAAATCAACGCAACTTCTCCACCAATGGAGAATTCCCTTTAAAAAACAAAACGAATTTTTAATAGAAAGGGCTGATAAATTAGTCTATGAAGAGCAAAATTTGAAGTTCTGTACATCACTCCCACCCAGTAATATGGAAACTGATTTAGATTTATTGGGTAGTGACCTAAAAATAATTTCCGGTAAATACAGTGCGGACGAAACGAAGAGGCCCATTTTGTGTGTTGAAAACTAAACTAAATTTTTCCTAAGTATTTTAGCGCTACTCGTAGTTGTGGAAAATAAAAACGTGAAAAAATAAGTGTGTTTAATTTTCTTCTTTAATAAATTATTTATTAAAAATGTAATAATTACATTATTTGGAAAAAAACGGTAATTTACGGTTTTTTTTGTTGCGTTTACGTGCGTAATTTACCAAAAAAAAAAATAATAATAATAATTACGGAAATTTTACATCACTGGTTATTTACTATAGGGTACTTATTTATCATTAACTTAAATAAATTTCTTATGTCCAACGGTGGCTCGAGTGGAAAATAAACAAGTAATTCTGACAAAAATAATAAACGCAACTGATTTTTAAGCAACTTTTATATTTTCTTTAAAATAAGCTAATGAGAACATATTTTTCTTTATGAAGCTTATATTTTCGGTATTTTGGTAAAATGTATATTTCTAGACCAGATTAAAAACGTTAAAGGGTTTTTTTCCTTTAAATTGGGTTTTCTGATTTTTTTATAAACAATTAGGTTACAACAATAATTTCTTTTATTAACGTTTATATCTAACCCTAAAAATAATAAAATTCGTCCTATTTTTACCATTTTAAAGTTTTTTTTAAGTTTAACACTCTGTATATTAAGAACGAAAAACTTGCGAAACAATGCTAACACGAACATTTTTATAAAATTAGCTTAAGGATCAGCCCGTTATTTTTTATTGCCGCAATTAAAAAGACCCTCTATAAAAGCCACATATATTCCACAGAAAATAAAGCTTTTTTAACACTAGGGCCATTAATAAACCCCACGGCTATGCCAAAAGTTTAAATGAAACCCGCTGTAACGCAAAAAGTGTTTAGATTAAAGCCTAATTTTTATTTTAAAAGAACTTAAGGCAACAAATTTTTTATCTTCCCACATTACCCAAACGTGTCGGGTAACAGTCGAGCGGTTTAACAGACAAACAGATTACCATTTCAATAAATTAAGAGGGAGTGTGTCGTTAAATTGCGGTTGGTTTTTCCAGGGTTAAAAATATCTGCATACGGCTGTTATCTCTGTGTTTTGCGCCTAGTTAAATAGACATAAATATAACAGAATCGTATTTAAAACTTTTTGACAAAATATAATATCAATATTATTTATAATATGGTAGGGGAGCCCAAGAGGGGATTTTGGAATTTACTACAGCGCGTCAGATTAATATAGAGGAGAATACCTTGTACCCGGTTAAGTACCTCCACCAAATACGAGCTCCGTATACAGGGCCGATCGTAAAAAACAAAAATATATTTATAAGAACTTTTGAGCTCGTCAGTTTAGGATAGGGTGAGCTAATTACATGCTAAACAGTGTGTATGTCGCAGGCTAATGGTGTATTTTTATTTTCAAATTCTATTTGCCTAAACAAATGCAATTTGTCAATTGGTATTTTATTCTATTTGCCTAACCAATTTTTAGACCAGACGGTCATGCAAGATTATCATATTGGGGGAGGTTATGGTTGGTTCTGGGTAAATTATTCTTTTTGTTCTAATTTCTCATAGCAGATTAAAATTAAAAGATTTAACCAACCAAAACTAACCATGATAACCCCCAATGTAACAGTTTTGCATGACCGTCTATAGCGCTTTGTACCAATAAAATGACACGCTTTGCCTTTTTACTGTAGTACGCCTAATGTGTTAAATTTATCACAATCATTTGCCTTACAAGGATCTAGGAAAACGGATTTTTAATAAAAAATATTTGCATAAAGTCATTTGACCAAGCAGAAGGCATTTTCCTAGGCAGAAGCCATTTGCCTAAAATAACCATTTGCCTGCAACATATACAACGTGTCCAAGATAAGGAGGGCCAGTATGGGCATCTTGGAAATGGTAAGAGATACGAAGTCGGTTAAATAAGAACAAAGTTAAGGTTTTATATGCCTAATAATATGTCGTTTAGAAAGTTTTAAAATTCCGAGTATTTTTGGAGATATCCGGAAAAAAACGAAAAAATGAAAATTTGTTTTATTTTTTTCCTGGTCTTATTTAAAATGGGATTTAAAAATAAATTGCACTTTTGCATTGTCTGTTTTTCCGCTCTATCTAATAGTGGTATTTTATTTGAACTGCGACGTTTCGTTTTCGTAGGACCATCATCAACTTTATTTTTTTAATACGGTCCTGATATTTTAATATCAAAATTTAAAAGCCTATTTTAATACAAATTCAATTATGTATAACACATTGGGGTTTAATCCTAATACGGACCTGTATTTTGGGAAATTTGATAAAACTAATTATCTCTACATTTTAAGTTAATAAATTACTTTAATAAAGCAAGCAGAACTTATCGAAAACCCCTTATATCACTAACTCACATTTTTTAAATAAGGTCCTGATATTTAAATATTGAAATTTTAAAGCCAATTTTATTTAAAATTTACATTACAGAATTTGGTAAAAATAATAAGTACTTCATTTTAAACTAATATATTGGTTTAGTAAAAAGTAAACTTTAAAATACAGAAATAGAAGTGATGATTTGCTTATAAAGTGACAATTTTTATGTGGAACTTGTTTTAGCTTTTTTCTATTTAGGTAAATCTAACAACAAGAAAAACATACCTAATAATTTTGAACTGTAATTTATCTAAAATATCGGAAAAGTTTAAACACAAATATTTAGGTTGGTAATAAATAATTTGTTTTTCTTAACATTGACGATATGACGGTATGATCATTCGCGATATTATGCAAAATCCCTTTAAGTTGTTTTGCATTTGCGCAGATTTAGGATGTTACCATCATACCATCAATTTTAAGAAAAACAAATGATTTATTACCAACTTAATTATTTACTTTTTAAGGATTTATTGATATTTTTAATAAAAGTACAGTTAAAAATTATTAAAGGTGCTTGCTTTGTTAGATTTACTTAAATAGAAAAAAAGCAAAAACAAGTTTAGTGTAAAAATTGTTATTTTTTAAGTGAATCATTTGACCATTTATTACTTGGGAATTTTTAAGTTATTCTTTTTTCTAAATTTATGTATTATTTTAAAATGTAGAGCTTACCGTTTTTATTAAATTCTAAAAGTACAGGGCCGTATTACGGTTAAACCATAAAGTGTAAGTAAGTGATGCTAGGGAATTTTCATTATGTTCTTCTTGATTTATTTAAGTAATTTAATAATTTAAAATGTAAAGTTAATTATATTTATCAAATTTTTAAAAATACAGGTTTGTATTAAGATTAAACCCTAATATGTGATACATAATTGAATTTGTTTTAAAATAGGCTTTTAAATTTTGATATTAGAATATCAGGGCCATATTTAAAAAAATAAAGTTGATGATGGTTCTACGAAAACGAAACGTCGCATTTTAAATAAAATGCCACTTTTAGATAGAGCAGAAAAAGTGGCAATGCAAAGGTGAAATTTGTTTTTAAATCCGGTTTAAAATAAGACCAGGAAAAAATAAAACAAATTTCTAATTTTTCGGTTTTTTCGGATATCTCCGAAAATACTCGGAATTTTATAACTTTCTAAACGGCATATTATTAGGCATATAAAACCTCAACTTTGTTTTTATTTAACCGACTTTGTATCTCTTACCATTTCCAATATGCGCATACTGGCCCTCCTTATCTTGGACACGTTGTATATTCTACAAATCTGACAATTTGAGAAAGACGAGACGTAGAGAAAGCGGAGGTTCTAGGCAGTTGTAAAAAAACGTCATTTTGTTATTAAAATACATTTTCATACGTATTGTAAAAAAATAAGATTTTTACTTGTGTCGTTTATTTAGTATTTACGGTAAATATATTAAAAAAAAAATAGTGGGCCACTGCATTGTTCTAAAAAAAGCCTTTTTAAATTCTTGTTTATAGTTTTAAACAAATCTGATCCCTTTACTTTTTAATTCGATGTTCGGATTTTGACGCATTTATCTTTAACCGATTGAGCTAAAATTTGGTGTACACGTTTAGGTTGTATGACAATGCATGGATAGCTATGTAACGTCATTCTAAATTCAACATGGCGTAACTCACAAGATGGCGGACTAGTTATTTTTAATGCACTTTCACAATATAGGTATCAAATAAAAGGGCTTGCCAAAAGTTACTCGAAAATTAAAAAGACCTTATTCCAAATCCAACATGAGAGAGCACCCAAAAAGGCGAGCTAGATACTTCTAATGCACTCCTACAATAAGGGTATCAAATAAAAGGACTTGCTGAGAGTAACTAAAAAAAAGTGACTTCTTTCTAAATCTTACATGGCGGAACACCTAAGATGGCAGACTAGGTATTTTTAATGCATTGCTTAAATATGGGTATCAAATAAAAGCGCTTGCTGAAAGTAGGTACCTCAGAATTAAGGTAACATTAATTCAATATCGCCAATCAAGTTTTTTTATACTCTTCTACCATATTAGTATCAAATAAAAGGTGTCTCGATGCAAAAACCTAATTGTATTGCAGTTAGAGTGTTAAAAATTAACCAGCAAAATACCTTGCACAAATGATGTTGAATAAGATAAATAGACTGGAAAACCTATTTAGCTATAACTAAAAAGTAAAAAATAACTTAAAATAAAAAAAAACACATTTTTAAAACAAGCTTTTATTTAAATGCGCTAAAAATATATAAAATTATTTTTTCTTTAAAACTTTTAGTATAAAAATAGCGTCATTACACAATTTATATGATATAAAAGCTTGTCGCGAGATTTACCTTAGTAGATAAAAAAAATTAAATAAATAACTCAATTTGATTGCTTTTAACATTTTTATTTGTAAAGTAAGTTAACAGTACTTAAACCGTATTTTTCACTTAACCCCCTCTCTCCCCCTTTCCGACCTTAAATCGCATGGAATTTATTTTTCTTTTAACTTTCGTTATTATGTCTACTTTTTTTTAATAAGTTTAATTTTACTATATTTTCTTTGACTTCTTAGGTTTTTAAAAGGCTTTGGCACTAGTCTATATGTAAAGTCTATACTTTGTTCTGTTATAACTAACCAGAACATGGATGGTACTTCTTTGGGTACACGCCAAAATTAAATTAAAAGTACTAAAAAACCAAAAAAATTTAAACAAATAAAAAGATAATTAAAAATCGACGTTTCGGTGGCAAATCTGCCACCGTTGTCAAGACAAACAACAATAAAATAATAAAAATGAAAACTTACAGGTGTAAGTCATACATTGTACAGTGTTTAGATGACATGCAAATAGATTTGGTGAGAGGAAAAGAAACGGCCTACAGCATGTGGAAAAGCTTAGAAGAGAGATATGAAAAGAAAGGAATTCCCGGTCAATTAATGTTAAGACGAAAGTTAATGTCTATGAAACTAGAAGATATGAATAAGTTGGAAGAATTTTTGCAAGAATTTGAAGATATATTAAGACAATTAAAAGTAACAGGAGCAGATCTAAAAGATCAAGATATTGTTTGTACCCTTTTACTTGCAATGCCACAAAGTTTTGAAACCGTTATCACGATCTTAGAGAATTTACCACCAAATGTTTTAACGATAGACGTAGCAAAGGCAAAACTTAGATCTGAAGTGGAAAGAAGAAAGGCTCTGTGTGAAAGCTCGAACAGTTTGAGGAGCACCAAACAGGAAAATGTAAAACCAGCTGCTTTCGCTTTTAGCAAAGTAGGAGTATGTTTTAAATGTGGTGAAAAAGGGCATTATAAAAGGGAATGCAAAAAGTTTAAACAAGAAACAAGTGTAGATGACAGAGGACATAGTGCTCGAGGTAGTTTTATAAGAGGACATAATAATTATAGAGGCAGAGGTTCATATAGAGGTAACAGAGGTTATAGTTATGGTAATAAGTTTGTGAATACTTCACGAAACCAAGAAAGAAATGAAGAAAGACGTGGCAACTATGTAGAAAATCAAGATCATGAACAAAGTGAAAAAGGTATATGTTTTATGACAAATGTAGACTGTAAAAATGTAAGTAACGATAGGCTTTTATTTTATATTGATTCTGGTTGTACTGATCACTTAATTAATAAGAAAGAGTCGGCTAAAATGTAAGGTTGAATGGGAATCCGTGGATTCGAACACAACGACGGAATCGTAGAATGGAACACAGTACAGTGTTGCCGGTCTGCTATGACATCAAATAGTCATCCATTTCCAGCGGATATTTCCTTTTGACTATAAAAAGTTTTAAATCTGTACTTGGGCAAAAAACACACGGGAAACGAAAACCCAGCTGCTCATGAAAGTGACTAATTTCAGGACCCCCTATGAGAAAAATGGCCTATTTGATAATTCCCCTTTATACACCAATATATCCACTGTAAAGAGGCTTCAAAGCGCAAAAAAGTTCATAAACCTGGAGCGAGAAGGGATTTTATTCTTTGGTTGCCAGGCTATTCATTTGTTTTCCATTTTTTTGCTTTAATTTTGTGCTTTAGTTCGCCAAAGTACCTATTTTAATTTTTTAAGTTAAACTGTAAGATTGTACTTGTAGAAAAAGTAAGGTGTAAAACTCTGTAAAAATCGTTTAGTATCAATGATCGTAATTGTCTAGAAACTGTCCGCAACTCCGATTTTGACCAAATTTGGTGGTTAATGGGGGTTTTTTGGGGCTGATCACACATCTGAAAGAATTTTTATATTAAAGTGGAGCTACCCAGTTTAATTCAAAAAAGTGTAAAATACGTAGAAAAATGAGGTTTTAAAGGGTGAAAATCAAACAGGGCTGTACGGAGGGGGGGCAATTGCCTCCAAAAGGGATTTGATGAGGTTTTTTTGTCGGAAATTGGAGCGAAACAGGGTATAATCGGCCTTTTTAGTCATTTTGCCCCCCAGGAGGGAAATGTTTATCGGTGTTTCATAAAAAGTTGAGGACCTTTTTTTTTTGGTCTTCATTTTTTCTTCCTTGCCCCCCAAAATCCATTTCTCCGTACGGGCCTGAAATCAAATATTGTCTACCACTTTAACTTAAAATCATGAATTGTAGGCAAAAAGAAGGGGAAATATAGTGAAAATGAGGATAGTTCAAATACCAATTTTGATGATGTATATCTCGGAAACGAAACGTTTCCGACTAAAAATTCTTTCAGATTCGTGATCAGCGCCCCAAAAACCCCGTATACCAAATTTGGTCAAAATCGGAGTTGCGGACAGTTTCTAGACAATTACCAAAATAATTTTTAACCCTCATATAGGTATATGGGAACCAAACTGTAACATTCTGTGTGAAAAATACTGTTTTTAAGACTTGAACAACATAATATTATTGCCGTATTTTTTTATATATATATATATATATATATATATATATATATATATATATATATATATTTCAATAACACAAAACAAGTCATACTCTTAATACTTTATTTTTGATATTGTATATTTAATACTATATTACATATTAGGTAATAAAATAATTGATCATAATAATGATTTCTATTTGAAAATATTGACTATATTTGACAAACATTACTTATTTTAAAACTGTCATTATACTAAAGGGCCTGGACAGGCCCTATATGGTGTTTAGACTTTCGAGCCGCAGCAATCCAACAAAAATATACATAAATAAATTAACCCAACTATTACAAAAGTATTGTATTTATTATTAAAAGGTGGTAAATTAGCTTGATTTTAAGTTTTCCTGAAGATACCTCAGCATCAAGCAAAGTTAGGTACACGCCAAAAGTCAATCTACAAAAAAATGGGACCGCTTCGGTCCTGGTCCGGGGGTATAGCGAGCTGACCCTGTTCAGCCCTAGTGACCCCTATGAACTGGCCGGTTACCTGAACTAAAATTTAAAAAAAAAACCCAAAAAATTCTAATTAAAAAATGACGTTCAGAGTAAAGTATTGTATTGGAGATATGCTCTATATTGGTTAGGCGGATTCATTTATTGGATGGTCTTCTTGTTGAGTACACGCCTGGAAAGAATGGGACCGCTTCGGTCCTGGTCCCGGGGTATACGGGCTGACCCTGTTCAGCCCTATTGACCCCTATGAACTGGCCGATCGCCTGAAACAAAATAAAAGAAAACCCCCAAAAACCCAAAAAATTCTAATTAAAAAAACGACGTTCCGGTGGCAAGTCTGCCACCGTTGTCCAGTTAAAAAATTAAGTTAAAAAATAAAAATAAAATATTAACTAATATCTAAATTAGAAATGATTAAAATTTATATTATTTTTATATCTCAAACTGAAAATAGTTTGACATATGTGTCATGAGTGACAAGTAACTGGTGTATTTATTATTTGTAGGACAAAAAAGGTAATAAGTATTGTATTTATTATTTATTAAAAACAAAAAAGTGGTGAGTTAGCTTGGTTTTAGGTTTTTCTAAAGATACCTCAGCATCAAGCAAAGTTGGGTACACGCCAAAAGTTAATCTACGAAAAAATGGGACCGCTTCGGTCCTGGTCACGGTGTATAGCGAGCTGACCCGGTTCAGCCCTATTGACCCCTATGAACTGGCCAGTCGCCTGAAACAAAATTTAAAAAAAAAAAAATTCTAATTAAAAAATGACGTTCCACTAAAGTATTGTATTTATTATTTATTCCTGCCCCCCTCTCGACAGACCTGTTTATGCTGCCATTTTTGGAATATAAGTGATCATTTATCGAATTATTTGAAATTATAAGAGACTGAGATAATGTCTCTTGAATGATTTTGTTTTCATTTAAATTTGGTTTTGTGTGGCGTTTTTTAAGTGTTTCTTTTTGTACTAAAAAAGACTACCTGTTTTTTAATTTTTTTATTGGCTGGACCTAAATTATTTGTAGAAAGTGAAGGAAATGGAGTACTATTTGTAGATGATGAAGCTGAACCCACATTTTTTAACATTTTTAAATGTTTGAAAATGTGGTCAAATTCATCGTCAGTATAATTAAAGGTCGCTAAATTTTTTTGCAACTCCAGAACTTCTGACATAACTTTATTTCTCCAATCTTGGCTGGACAGTTTTGGAATGTTATTTTTAGAGAGATTGTTTATCATTCCCATTATTTCTACTTTATTTTCAGCTTCACTATCTTCACTTATATTATTTGCCAAATCTCTATTTTTAATATTAAGAAAGTGGATATGTTTGCAAATAGTAGCTCTAATTGAGTAATCAAGGCATGTGCATTCATAGGAGTGGACACATATATTACAAAAACTGCAAGCTAAAGGGCAGCAAATGCTATTAGATGTTATCTTTTTCACAAAATATGTTAGTTTTCGTACTTCATCATACACTTCAAAGATGGTATCATTGCTAGACAAAATTTTGTATGATTTTACAAGAGCTGCTCTATGCCTATTTTGAATATCATTTAAATGCTTATTACATTTTCCTTTTGTTAGTTTTATTATTCTATCAATGACCTTATCCCTCAAATACTTTTGTAAGGCATTAATGGACTTATCCAGGCGTTTTATTCTTTTACCTTCTAAATATATGTACTTTACGACCCGATGCATACTCTCCAAATGCATGTTAGTATTAATTCCACTCCCTTTGCGATAACAATATGCCCAATAAAATCTATTATTAAAGTAATTATTAATTAAATAATTGTACATATTAATTAAACTATCATCATTTTTTAGGAGGACAAGGAATTCTTTAAATTCTTTTTCAAACATCTCCTCTTGCAAACATGTTTGGAGATATTTCAGTGTCTTGTAAACCCACTTTCTTTTTCTAAATCTGCCACTTTAGATAAATTTTGTTGCCATGCCCTATCCACATGCCAAGAACAATAAAGTTTTTTTTTAGGGGCACCCATAATAACTGTCCAAGCATTATAATATGAGTCAGCAAGATCAGACATAAATACATTAGAATGAAATCCATGGTCTGCTGAAATAGCTTTCTTTATATATGAAAAAAAAATTTCATATACATATGTGTCCTGTCTATTGGAAAATAGAAAAGCAACAGGGAATCCCTCACCAAATTCATCTAAGACTAATAAAGTAGTTAGCTCAAAGTTGTATGCATTCAAACCATGAGTGCCATCAACACATACTATATTGCTTCCAAATTTCTTTAACATATCAATTTGGATCTGATTCATGAAAATCAAAACAAAATCATTAATACTTAAATTCCATTCACTAGCCAATTCTCCCTGTGTTTTAAAAAATTGAATAGGATTACTTTTGTTATCCATACACTCTTTTACCCATAGACATACGCTAGTAGCATCGTCACTATGTCTACATCCATCAGTTATATTAATATTAAAAGATGTCTTGATATTGCATATGTCCTTTCTGGTTAAAATGTCGTCCCGATTCAGATTATCTGTAATCTTGTCCCTTACAGAGTCCAGCAACCTATTAAAAGGAAAAAAAAATTACATAATATTAATAATATTGTATGAAAAGACAGTGGATAATTGATAACAACACAATAACTGATTTATAAAATGTAAATATGTACAATATGCATTAGGTACATAGGTAAATACATATATTACTTTAAATGTTTAAATAATAGAGTATTCCTACAGGAACTACTAACATCAGAAGTAAGTAAAGATGTTAACCACAATATAAACACTGAGAGTAACAGTGTTCTATACAAAACCTTGAGTAAAAGAAATAAGTGATAAATTGAAACCACCACCTAACCAGACCATCCAAAAAACACCACTCCCTAAAAATACAAAAAAACCAAACCACACCACAAAAAATGGAATGCATATCGCTTTACCTGTTTTTATTGTTTTCTGCTTCTCTTTAAACATATCAAATAACAATACATCCTGTATTCTGTAATGCATACTCGTACAAAAAAAATCATTTTAATTAGTGGTAAATCATAATATATATAAATAACTTCTATTCATTCTCACCTAGTGGTAGAAACACCCAGCAAAAGTTTCTGAGCAATTTCCTTCCTACATTCTTTTGAGATGCGTAGGTGTTGTATCTCCTCACCATGTCCATAATGTGTGGAAATATAAACAACAGTACATTTGCTTGTTAAAACATCCTTGGTAACAACCATGTGGCAAGTACAATTGAAGTTATATTTTGAAGAACCTTGTGATTGACTACCACGTTTACGCAACTCTGGAGAAACCAGTCTTCTTTTTCCTATAAAAATTAATTAAAACATAAATCCCAATTAAATTGTAAACTGTATTATTTAAAATTATGAAGAAAAGTAAAAAGTATACAGCTATAATATTTTGTATATATGTTACGGTAAAAGTAAACATAGAGGTAAATGTGTACATTAACCAGTAAATGTATACATTTGCCTTTTAAGATGGTCAATGTGAATATAAGCTATTTTTAACTACTGTTTTATCTACATTTGCCGATTTTAAAGGGTAAAGTATACATTTACCAACGCTCCCTGGTAAAAGTACACAGACCTAATTTCTCATAAAAAGTGAGGTTACCAGAAATCAATTTACATTGTGTCAACAAAAATTTATCGGGTGGAGGATGTTCCGAATACTGAAAAATCTCTAAGAGAAATTGTGAGAATACAGTCATTGACAGGTGGTCAGGGATACAAAAGATGTTTTTGCAAGGGAAACTGTGGGACCAAGAAATGTGGCTGCAAAGTTGAAAATTTATTATGCAACTCAAAATGCCATGGCAGCGGATCATACAAAAACAAAAACTAAAAAAATATATATTATATTTATATTTTTATGCTTATATCTCGTTTTACACAAAACATGTAATTTGTTTATAAATAATGGTTACCTAGGTATTGTTCCTTTTAACACGCCAAATAAAATAATATATACTTAAGTAGATATTACAGATTAAGACCATAATAAAATTGTCTTTTTTTTTAAAGCGTTACGTATATAGCTAGGAACTCACACAGTTTTAAACTATACGAAAAGTTTAACTGTGAAATTATGTCATTTCTTTTCACATTTACCATCAATAATGGGAGATGTATACATTTACCGGAGAATGTACACATTTACCAAATATGCACTTTCCCATAACATATACATATTAATTGTGAACCTCACATTTTGCATGTTTTAAACACCTACTTTGTAATTAGGAGTGAGAATTTTCATCTTACCTGATCTAGAACACATTAAAACCAATTTTTCCAAACCCCCACATGCATTTCTTTTGATCCTGATGGTTTAAAGAATCTCACATTATTTCTTTTTTCATGCTTTTTAAGCCAAATTTCAAACTCTAAAATAAAATATGTGATGAAAAATAGTTAAGTATTATAAATTTCCTAATTTTCACATTATATGTTGTCGGTTATAAATGTAGATGAACATACTTAATAATTAATATTTTTATGATAAAACCACAGATAAAAGCAAATTTCTATATGAAATTACTAACCTTCAAATGTTGCAAAGTCTAGTTGATTTGTAACAAAATGAAAGCCGTGTTTCAAAGTTAAATGATGTTGTAAGTCTTTGCAACTTTTAAATGAAAGTTCACATCCCTCAAAACATTTAAATAAGGTCTCATCAAATTTTGTACCTAAAATTTGAAACATATTTATACTTTAACATCATAGGTAAATAATAGGTAAATGTTAATTTATCCCATTTGCATTTTCCACATATATATTAAGAAAATATTTACCAGTAGGGGCAAGAATAACTTCCTTTGCAATTTCCTCATAGAAATAGAAATGTATAAGTTAAGATCGTTTCTTTTGTATTAATAAATTTATCCGTATTTAGTCTAATAAACCAAGTAATTAGTAAATAAAAGTGTGTCTAATATACAGCTCTCACCAAATATCACAACAGGTTATGGGCCCAGACTCCCAGGCACTCGGAAACTAGAAAAATAGAACAAAGGAAATTTGTTGTTGGTTTAAAAGGAGGATAAGTAAGAAAGATGGCGGTTACCTTGTCGAACGGGAAAAATAATTTTAACATAGAAGTGCTGAATGAAAATAATTATCACACATGGAAAGAATTTGAAGATATATTAAGACAATTAAAAGTAACAGGAGCAGATCTAAAAGATCAAGATATTGTTTGTACCCTTTTACTTGCAATGCCACAAAGTTTTGAAACCGTTATCACGATCTTAGAGAATTTACCACCAAATGTTTTAACGATAGACGTAGCAAAGGCAAAACTTAGATCTGAAGTGGAAAGAAGAAAGGCTCTGTGTGAAAGCTCGAACAGTTTGAGGAGCACCAAACAGGAAAATGTAAAACCAGCTGCTTTCGCTTTTAGCAAAGTAGGAGTATGTTTTAAATGTGGTGAAAAAGGGCATTATAAAAGGGAATGCAAAAAGTTTAAACAAGAAACAAGTGTAGATGACAGAGGACATAGTGCTCGAGGTAGTTTTATAAGAGGACATAATAATTATAGAGGCAGAGGTTCATATAGAGGTAACAGAGGTTATAGTTATGGTAATAAGTTTGTGAATACTTCACGAAACCAAGAAAGAAATGAAGAAAGACGTGGCAACTATGTAGAAAATCAAGATCATGAACAAAGTGAAAAAGGTATATGTTTTATGACAAATGTAGACTGTGAAAATGTAAGTAACGATAGGCTTTTATTTTATATTGATTCTGGTTGTACTGATCACTTAATTAATAAGAAAGAGTATTTTTCTGATTTATTGTTGTTAAATGAACCAATAAAAATAGCTGTAGCAAAGAATAATAATTTTATGGAAGCTATAGGTGTAGGAAATGTAAAGGTCTTAAGTAATGTAAATGGTAAAGAAGTAAAATGTACTATTAAAAATGTATTATATGTTCCCAATTTACGTCAAAATTTATTGTCTGTTAAAAAGTTAGAAATGGCAAACATAAAAGTTGTATTTAATAATGGTAAAGTGTTGTTATATAGCTCTGAATTGTTAATAGGAATAGGTTATAGAAAGAATTTGTATGAGATTGCTTTTAATTTAGATAAAAATGAATGTTTAAATGTAGAAACAGAAGATAAAGAGTTAAAATTATGGCATAAAAGATTAGGGCATATTTGTCAGTCAAATTTAGAAAAATTATTTAGGAATAAAATGGTGAATGGGCTGGAAAATATAAAATTGGGTAAAATTGATTTCTGTGAAGCCTGTGTTGGCGGTAAAATGTCAAGATTAAAGTTTGGTACTAGAACTAAAGCTAAAAGATTATTAGAAATTATTCATACAGATGTAGCAGGTCCAATAACACCGGTAAGTCATGATAATGGTAAGTACTTTGTAACATTTATTGATGATTATTCAAATTTTGTACATGTTTATATTATACAAAATAAAAGTGAAGTTTACAGTTGTTTAAAAGAATTTGTAAAAATGGTACAATCAAAGTTTAATTTAAAAATTTCAGTGCTTAGATGTGATAATGGAGGTGAATATATTTCAGGTGAAATTAAAGATTTTTGTAGGGAAAATGGGACCTATATTGACTATACTACACCGTATACACCAGAACAAAATGGTAAAGCAGAGAGATTCAACAGAAGTTTGGTAGACAAAGCACGAACAATGATCGAAGATGCCAATATGCCAAAAATATTTTGGAACGAAGCAGTTAGAGTGGCAGCATACATTTTAAATCGTAGTCCAAGCGCTCACTTAGATAATGTTACACCAGCAGAAATTTGGAATGGCACTAAACCAGATGTAAGAAATATGAAAGTATTTGGGTCCACAGCTTATGCCCACATACCAAAACAAATCAGAACAAAGTTTGATGCGAAGTCAACAAAGTGCCTAATGATTGGCTATACGAATACTGGATATAGATTATGGAATATAGAAGAGCAAAAGGTAATATGTTCAAGAGATGTTATTTTTAACGAAAATGAGTTTTATTATAAGAAAAATTTAGTACAGATTGAAATGAAAGATACAGAAAAAGAAGATGGACACATTGAAAATAAAAATGAGATAGAAAAATATGACAATGAAGTAAAAGAGGAGGTAAAAGGTATTCCTAGGAAAGGAAATAAAAGGCAAACAAAATTACCAGAAAGGTATGGTGAATATGAAATGTATATGGCATTTGACGCCATGTCGTTTGTAGAAAATGTACCAGAAAGTGTGGAAGAATTAGAAAACAGAGAAGACAAAAGATTATGGACAGAAGCTATGGAAAAAGAAATAAAATCAATTGAACAGAATCAGACTTGGACAGAAGTTATTGCTCCAGAAAGGGCAGAAATACTAAGTACAAAATGGGTGTTCGCTTCAAAACCTTTTGAAGAGAAAATACAAGATAAATTTAAAGCAAGACTTGTAGTAAAAGGATTTGCTCAAAAGGACTCGTTCAATTATGATGAAATTTATTCCCCGTCGCCAAAATGTCAACAATTAGAACATTATTATCAATAGGAAATCAGTATAAATATTATTTCAGGCAGTTGGATGTAAAAACAGCATTTTTAAATGGCGAACTGAAAGAAGATGTATACGTTTATCCGCCAGAGAGGGTAAAGTGTCAAGAAGGACATGTTTTAAGACTTAATAAGTCATTATATGGACTTAAACAAGCATCGAAATGTTGGAACGATATGATTAATAACTATTTAATAAATTTAGGTTTTTCAAGATCTGACACTGACTACTGTTTATATGTAAAAAGGTGTGACAATTGTGATATGTATTTACTACTATATGTTGATGACATCATATAGTAGTAAATACATAACACAACAGGATTCTGTAAAAACTTCTTGTGAGCCCGAACTTTTAGAGGCCTAGCTTTGTCACAAGACTTAAAAAACCAAGGTTTGTTATTGAGGGTTTTTCTTGATGGTGTGTGGAATATAGGTTTCAATACCCAATTGAATTGATTTTAGTCAGTTGCCTGCAAATTTCGCAAGGATCATGAAAAGAAAAGCAGATGGTATCCCAAGGGTAAGTGGCGAAGAAGCCTCTCAGGCCATATCAGTCGGCAGTGTTGTAGTGCGTGCATGCATTCATTTTCCTCGGAATCTGCAGAATAAAGTAACTAAGCCATAATCTAAGCGACCTAGAGGAGCAGTAACAGATGCTTGATTAAGTTCAGGTTTAAAGGTAAGAAAGAGATCTAGGGGATTTGAACTATAATTAGGGCCTCTAGAAAAGTATAGGTGGGTTCCATAATAAGGTTGGTAACACAGAGTTATTGACTGAAAAGATTTCGGCTTTCTGCCTTAAGGGTCAATTTTTTTAAGAGCCTATAGCCACTCTATATTATGGACATTGAGGTCGCCAAGCACGATGACTTCCGCCGATGGAAACTGTGAAATTATACTATCGATCGCAGGGTAAAAACACACAGATAAAGATCTGCCTATAATAAGTATTAACTTTTTTGTGAATAAACTTTTGTCATCGACAGTATAATTAAGGACTAGGTGTTTAGCATTGGGCTCTGGTGAAAACTAGTTTTTTATTAAAATATACACTTTATTTAAAAGGTCGTTACGTAAGGTACATATTATATTAAAATACTGATTCATGTCGAAGAAATATTTGGACCATGGGTACGAAAAAGCATTTTTGGTCACATTTGGTCAGCAAAGACGTCATAAGATGACGTTAAATTGACCTCCCTAAGTCACAGACAAAAGACGTCCCGTTAATAACGTCTTTAAGATGACGAGAAATTGACTTAGATACTTTTTTTTAAAGCTAAAATAATACGATATTTTATTTGAAAATTGAAATAGGAAAAAACTCCTATACTGCTTGCAATTTCCTTGCACTGCAAGGCAGGGTCGCATCTCTCGGGACACTGTCCAACCTGGAGATGCAGATTTTTACACTAGCCAAAGATATTTCTTTCAAAACGTTTTGTAAAAACGTTTTAAAAACGTTTCTTTAGAACTTATATGAAACGTTTATTATAACCGTATTCTAAAATTAAATTAATAATGAAATGCAATGAATAAAAAAAGTCTAAAAGGATTATTTTTACTCATTAAAAATTCTTTGATTGTACTTTTAAGAATAAGTATAACCTTTTTGTTGCATAACTCTAAAGTTTGTTTTTGGACAAAAATATTGAGGAGCATTATTAGTTAGAAACGTGTCCAGGGAAACCTTTTGGGTAGCAACGCACCCTTAAATCTTCTGTAATAAGTGAATAACGTAAATGACATTTTACCAGTTTTGGTGTTTTGGTGTGACAATTTTACAACTTGAAAAGAAGCATTTTAATGTATTTTAAACGGTTAGTATTCCATGATGTGCTGCTTTCCTTCAGTATTTTCTGATGTGCTGTTTTGTCCTCTTATTTCAGTAATATAATTAAACCCTACTAACTGATAATTGTGCTAATGTTGGTGTATAGTACTTGTTATTTCTGTACTCTTAAGTCTAAATATACGATTATTTTTTTACCCATAACTGCATAATATCCATATATAGGTTAAATGTGTGTGTTTGTTAATATAATTTAATAAATAAGGGTATTTTTGCTTAATCTGAAATAAAAGAAGTTTAAAAACATTCACCTAAAACATAATTGTTTATAAACCGGACGCATCGTCGATTTTAAAGATATTTGGTATACGGGGTTTTTTAGGATGGCTCTGATTACTAATCTGAAAACATTTTTTTCGGACACGTTTCATTCTCGAGACATTCATCATCAGACTTGATAACCAGAACTAACCTCAATTCACCATTTTTCCCTTCTTTGTGCAAACAATTCTTGATTTAAAGCTAAATTGGTAGTACTCAATATTTAATTTCCACCTCTTAAATCCCCATTTTTCTATTTATATTACCTATTTTTTGATAAAATTGTTAATTCTCACTTTCAATGGCGGTAGCCTTAGGGCCGCCAAGGCGAAAGTGAAGCTTTGCAATTCTATGGAAAAAACGGGTAAAATAAATAAAAAAATGGGGTTTTAGAGGTAGAAATCAAATATTAAGTACCAATTTAGCTTTCAATTAAGAATTGTTTGCAAAAAGAAGAGGAATATAGTGAATATGGGTTAGTTCTGGTTATAAAGTCGGATGATAAATATCTCAAGAACAAAGCGTGTCCGAAAAAAATCTTTCAGATTCGTAATTAGTGCCCTAAAAAAGCCGTATACCAAATTTTATTAAAATCGGCGATGCGTCCGGTTTGTAAACAATTACCAAATTTAGCAATACTATGACAAAGTTTTTTAAACGTCCCAAAAAAATTTTAAAAGCCTGTTTCTAGAACGTTTCAGGTACTATAAAAACATTTAGTAAACGTACAAAAACAAAACGTTTTTAAATGACACAAAACTTTTAAAAAATGTTAAAGAACATTTACGAACGTTTGAGAACGTTTATCGTACGTTCCCCAAAATCTACTTAAATGCTTTATAAACCTGTATAAAACCAACTTGTGTTATAAGGGTTATTTTATGCATTCCCTAGCTTTAATTATCGAAGAATATGGGACCCTCCACAATGCTGAAACAATATGTTTTGGTTTCGTAAAAAAAAGAAATCTTGTTTTATAAGTTTTTTTAGTATCATTGTCTACATTCTATTATTTTCAGATGTCTCTTTTAAACAAAAACTTGTTTTTGTTAAAAACGCTTTAATTTATCGACATCTATAACAGAAGTACGTTTTTTTAGCTAAGGATTTAAGCTAGATACCCAAAAATTATTATTTTATTTCTTTATTGTACAGGGTGTAAATATAATTAACATTATTGTGTATAAAGGGTTAGTCAGCCACTGGCGAACTAATAAAGGCAAATATTTTACAAGGATACCATTTTAAGAAGTCCTTACTTGTATTTAGGCTCATACATACAAAATTATTTCATTATACCAAGTACTATAAAAGTTATTAAAAAAACGATTTCCAGCGGCGTCCTATAAGGGCACATATCTCTGTAGAGAGAGGCTTTAGGAAAAAAATTTTAGGAACTTGTTACATGCGATTGCCCACATATTCTTGGATACCCTTTTATAAAAAGAAACAAATTAATTAATATAAACAAAACAAAGTTAAGATAAATAAACCAAAATTCTTGCTAATACTATACATATACATATGTAATTTTCCCACGACCACACCGAGACAAGAAAGAATTATTGCACAGTGGAATAAGGCCAGGCACTAATAATACCGGCCTTATTTTGACATCTGAACTTGCGCAGATGAATGGTAGAATAAGGACTTCCTTAACAAGTATAGTGCCTGGCTTTATTTATGTCGGTTTTAGGTCGTGCCCTATCTTGGTCTTATTTTAACTTCGGAACTGTTCGTGTAACCGAACGGCTGCCGAACAGAAAAACGAAAAGTTTTTAGAAGTAAAAATGCTTAAAGTTGAGATGAAAGCGGTTTGCTCGCGGATGATAAATTCAGCGTTGTGATTGGTTAGTGCAAATTTAAAATGCTTTTTCCTCCAATCACAACGCTGAATTATCATCCGCGAGCGGAAAACCGCTTTCATGGACAGCCGGAGTAAACCTTGCTCTTTCAAATGTATTTCTGTAATTGTGTTAAACAAGACCCTACAACACAAAACAATAAAGAAATACTAGTAAAAATGTTTCCCTTTTTTTGGGTTAATGGTACTGTCAACATGATTTGCAATAACTCTAAATTATGGGTACAAACACTAATTAAATAAGGCCGGTATTAATAATACCCGAGCTTAATAAGTCAACTTGCAATAATTCTCTATTATTTTATAGCAAATGCTTTTAATAATAATAGACAACCCATTAAACAATGGAAGAATCTAAAGCTTTGAATGCCAAAGTAGGGGTCTGGATTTGCTAAATTTTAACCTAACCACAAAATGGCAGGCGATTTTTTTAAAATAAATCATACCTTGTTAGAAAAAAGGCTAAGTCTATATTTACAATCAATTCTAAAATTTCAAATTGACATTTAAACAATTGGTTAAACCTATTCTATTCTATTTCTATTTCAGCTGCACAGAGGCAGAATGGCGTTGGCTGCTTACTCAGTGCCGTATCGCCAGCACGGATATTGCTCCTTTTCAAAGCTTAGCAGGAGGGCGAGCGACCCTTCGCCACTGGTTACACTCTGGATGATCCAGTTAAGATAGGGAGCTATCCATATTCGATGGCGACCTTGAAATGTCCGGTTCTAGGCCGTCTCAAGGGCCATTCCTATAATATTTAATCGATGCAATGCACATCTAGATGTTGCAAAACTGCAGACCAAATGTCCAGATATAACCGGTTACTGTCACCCGTCTTCCTCCCCCCGCAAGCATGTGCCCTTAGTCGCCATAGACAAACGTAACCACGGCGAATGAGGAAAAAAGTTTTAGGAATGACTCCGGACTTCGGAAAACACTTCCACGGCACTACTACATGACAATGTGAGTTACTTCTCGATTCCCAAGGGTAGAAAACGACCGTACAGTTCCTCCAACCGCCAAAACCCGGGAGAACTTTGTAGTTCTCTACGGCACGTCCGTACAACTCGAGATTCGAAAAGGAAGTCATTGGTTAAACCTCACTTATCAAATTTGGATTTGACAAGTGAAGTTTAACCAATTGTTAAAATGTCAATTTGAAATTTTCAAATTGGTTGTAAATGTGCACTAATATCTGGTAGAATAAAAATGAAATTGTCATTAAATTAGAGTTGAAATTTAATTTAATCCATTTGGGACTGTAAGTTTTGTTTAGTAATAAGGTGTTTTTACGCAATTTGAAAAACTTAATTAAAGAAATAACAGTGCATACACTTTTGTAAGGAAACTAAAATAAAAATACTAAATACTTACATGCCTTTACATACAATTAAAGGTAATTTCTTTATTGGGATTATGATAAACTTAGGATTTTTCGTATATATATATATATATATATATATATATATATATATATATATATATATATATATATATATACAAACAATATATTATGATAAACTTAGGATTTTTCGTATATATATATATATATATATATATATATATATATATATATATAATTATTTATTTATTTTTCTTGGGTATAGGTTTTTTCGTTAATAATTAAAACTACTTCATTACATAACTAACATCTGACGTTTCGCTCAGCGTAGTGAGCGTTCAGGCAACAACCTATCACTTACAATACAAAATTACTATTTTTTATCACAAATTAAAATAATACATAACAACACATTTAAAAAAACTTTACATGACACTAATTTTACAGAAACGCACCTCGAAAAAGATTGTTATAGGCTCACATCTTATTTTGATTTAATAAAAATAAAAGAGTATCTGTTGTAGGAATTCTTTTTTTATTTAAGGAAGCAAGAAAATTCTGTAAAATTAGTGTCATGTAAAGTTTTTTTTAAATGTGTTGTCATGTATTATTTTAATTTGTGATAAAAAAATAGTAATTTTTGTATTGTAGGTTGTTGCCGAAACGTCAGATGTTAGCTATGTAATGAAGTAGTTTTAATTATTAACAAAACCTCTACCCAAGAAAAAATATATATATATATATATATATATATATATATATATATATATATATATAATTATTTATTTATTTTTCTTGGGTATAGGTTTTTTTGTTAATAATTAACAGGTACAGTGATTGGTGTTTGCACTAACCAATCACAACGCTGAATTTATCATCCGCGAGCGAAAAACCGCTTTCATGCCAGCTTTAAGCATTTTTACTTCTAAAAACTTTTCGTTTTTCTGTTCGGCAGCCGTTCGGTTACACGAACAGTTCCGAAGTTAAAATAAGACCAAGATAGGGCACGACCTAAAACCGACATAAATAAAGCCAGGCACTATTACTATTTAAATTCACATATATCCAAAACACTTTAGAAACCAAATTTGGTAAAGTAGCTGTAGCTGTTTTAAAGATATTGTTCCAAATCACCTCGTATAAAAACACGTGTCTTCGTTTTTATACCTTTATTAACAATGTAACGTAACTATGGTTACAATAACGGCAAAATCGTAAATTGTCAATGTCACGAAGTTTACAACACAAAAGTCGAATTTATACTGACTGATCCGAAGTTTCCCGTCGCCCTTTATAGTATGGTGGAAGAGTAAAGAATGATCTAGAATATTCGAGAAATATCGTGAAAATTCCATAGTACATGATGGCATAAAAGTTATTAATGGATAATTCGGGCGTTTTCGGAAACCTTCGAAAGTGATGAAAGAACTTGGAAAAATTAAGGTAAATTATTTAAATAAATTAACAAACTAAATTAAATGATCCTAACTCTCTAAAATTCTATAACCTAAACACATTTTTGAAAGTCTGTAACATTGCCCCCTTCCAAGTTTTGATCGTCTCGATCAAGTATCTTCACTGTCTTGATAACGGCTTAGCCTTTCTAGATGTACTACTTTCATCTTTGCCTGTGGACTCTTCTGTATACGGTACACCAGATCATTAAGCCGTGTCACCACTTTATATGGTCCCTCCCATGACTTCTGTAGTTTCGGTGAACGCCCCTTGGTTCTTCTTGGATTGTATAACCAAACTTTTTCACCGACGACAAATCCCTGATGGTTAGCTTTCAAGTCATAGCGGGATTTCATACGGTCACTTCCTTTTGTAACTTGGTACGCACCTCTTCATGTATCCTCTGTAGCTGTTTACTTAGTTGACTTACATAGTCTTCTGCTGGTTCTTCATTGGTAGAAGGTCGTCCTGTAAGCAAGTCAACTGGAAGGCATATTTCCGCTCCGAAAATGACTTTAGCAGGTGTTTCGCCAGTAGTTTCGTGAATTGCGGAGCGGTATGCTAATAAAAACGGCTGTATACAGTTATCCCAGTCACTTTGTTGGTCATTTACTTTAATTTTCAGGTAGTAAATCAGCGCAAATAGCGCCCCCGCCCTTAAAAGCCTCTAGGGTTTTGAAATAAAAAATGTTTGTAAAAGTTAATTCGTCACATTAGGTAAAACACACACTTTTAAAACAGGTCTTTTGATTTGACTTGTGGGTGTTTGTACTGTCACTGTCCTGATTATATTGTCATTTCCGACATGGGTTTGAATAATTCTTCCCAACTGCCATTTAAGTGGAGGGAGTCCATCGTCCTTAACTAGAACCATTGTACCAGGTTTTAAAAGCTGTGGAAAGTTTTCTTCCATTTCACCCGTTGCTGAAGTTCTGAGATGTATTCTTTGACCACCTCGACCAAAAGTGTTGCAGAAGTTGTTGGATTCTCTGATATCGTGATAATAAATTTTCTTTAAATCCAAGTAGTGCATTTTCTGGTAAGGAGGTTAATGTTTCTCCGATTAACAGGTGTGCAGGAGTAAGGGAAGTGTGGTCATTAGGGTCTTGGGACAATGGATGAAGTGGTCTCGAATTGAGACATGCCTCTATTTGGTATAATACCGTACAAAATTCTTCGTAAGTTAAAGCCGCGTCGCCTATTACACGTTTTAAATGGTATTTAACAGATTTAACCGCGGATTCCCAAATACCCCCAAAATGCGGAGCGTGTGGAGGAATAAAGTGCCATTGAATTCCCTCGTTTGACAAGTCGTTTGTAATAGCATCATTATTTAATTCAAAAATCGTCGCAATTCATTATTTGCACCCACGAACGTAGTGCCGTTATCAGAAAATATTTCTGAACATTTACCACGTCTGGCCATAAATCGCCGTAATGCTGCTAGAAAACACTCCGTTGTAAGGTCGCTAACAACTTCAAGGTGGATTGCTTTACTAGAAAAGCAAACGAATAATGAAATATACGCTTTAGTAGTTTTGAAATTACGGCCCTTTCTGTCACGTAATAAAAATGGACCGGCATAATCGACCCCAGAAATTGAGAAAGGGCGAACGGGTGTCAAGCGATCAGATGGGAGGTTACCCATTAAATATTGTTCGGGTTTTGCGTTAAATCTGAAGCAACGAACACAATCATGTACAACCTTTCTAACAAGGTTACGACCTGAAAGTGGCCAATACTGTTCTCTGATCGAAGCAAGAAGTGCTTGTGGGCCTGCATGCAGAAGTCGGAGGTGCTCATGACTGGCTAATAATGTAGAAAAAGGGTGCTTTGAAGGCAAAATTACTGGGTGTTTCTTGAAAAGGTCAAAATTTGAATTTTTCAGTCGGCCACCAACACGAATTAATTTGGTATTTTCATCATAAAACGGATTAAGTCCCAGAAGTTTGCTCTTTTTGTTAATGTTTTGTGAGCTAGATAGTTTTTCATATTCATCTGGGAAACATTCCCTTTGAACTATCTGAATTATTAAATTAAGTGACGCATTAATTTCTTCCAGAGTAAGAGGACCAGTTTGGCGAAATTGTTTTTCTTTGGATAAATTGTTTTTGAATCTTACTACATAAGAAAAACTCTTTTGAGTTTAGTCAATGAAGAGTACTTTGAAATTTCTTGGAAATTTGAAATGACAACGTGAGCTGAAGCTGTTTTAGTAGAAAACTCGGAAGAATATTCTGGAAGATTAAGAGGACTAGCATGTCTGTATTCTTTAAGTAAGAAGGCCATTCACAATCTGAAAGTTTGAGGGTGTTAAAATAAAAAAAATAAATAAAATGGAATCTTTCAAACCCTGTATCTCGCAAACAATCAATTTTTCGACTAAGATAAATTAAAGACGTTAGTTTTAGGGGCCGCCACCTGCGGTATCTTGAACAAATTGAAAACGAAATAAGTTTTTTGAATCACTCTGTATGTAATTTTTAGAGAAAAAATTCTTATTCTTTAACATATTTGACATAATAAAGGTATACTTAATTAAAGTTAATTTAGTCAACCGTTTTTGAAATATCTGGATTTAAAAAATCACTTTCTGTACGGCCAAGTCTAAGCTTTACAGATTGTTTTAGAATTAGATGCTTATCTTTTACAGTGTTAATCCTTAGGTGATTTTAAGAAGAAAAGTTTAAATAAACCCATGCCCTAAAAGTCTAAAGACGAATTTTTTGCAGATACAAGTTGGTAAAGTTTAAAAAAATAAGCTATGGTACCATTCTGTATCTCAAAGCCTTTTATGACATGGGTTTATAGAACTTTTCTTCTTAAAGTCACGTATGGGTTTATACATTCAAAGATTAGCATCTAATTTCGAAACACCCTGTATAGCTTGGACCTCGCTATACAGAAAGTGATTTTTAAAACACAGATATCTCAGAAACGGCTGCCTAAATCACTATTTACCAAGTATACCTTTTTATGTAAAACATGTTGAAGAAAAATACATTTTTTAAAAGTTACATACAAAGTGACATAAAGAAGTTATGTGCAAGACGCCGTAGGTGGCGCCTTCTAAAGTTAACAATAAAAGTAATGGCAAATTCTTAATTCCCACCTGCTAAAACACCTTTCAGCCGAATATTGCGACAGTAAACCTATTATTAACAAAATTATTTTTAAAAAACTAAAATCAAAATAGGGGGCTTAGCCCCTCCAAGACTACGATTAGCCCCCGGAATTATTAATTATAAAAGTAAAGTTTTAGAGACGAGAATATGTTTTTAATATCATAAGGTGTATTTTTATACCAAGAATTATATGTTACTTTTTTAATACAGGGTGATTCAAAAATCGATCACGAAACTTAAGGGGGTAATTCTAATTGACAAAATAAGGGTAGAGCTTCATATAAATTTTTTCAAAATGTCATTCGTTTTCGAGTTACAAGCCGTCAAAGTTCAATTTTTATTTTGTTTTTTCGCCATATTGCATTAATTTTTTAACCAATCCAGTTGATATCTGGCACACAAATCGAGCTTTGCAGATTCTAAAATTTTAAGACAAAAGTACTTTTTTTAAATACCGCCAGAGGGCACTACCTAAAACTTAAAATTTATTTACGTCATAACTTTTTATTTTGACAGATATCGCAAAAACTTAACTTAAAAAATAAGGTACTCTTTATTTAAGTCGATAAACCTCACCGTTTGACACCAATAGACATCAAGTTTTCATCAATTTCAATCAAATTACCTACATACATACAGGGTGTCCAGTAACTCAACCGACAAACTTTACAGGGCGATTCTACAAGAAAAAATAAGAAAAAAACTTCATAAACGCATAAGTATGTCCCAAACGTCTTAGGTTTTGAACTACGGGGTGTTAAATATTTAAAAAAAAGTTTCTTTTTTTTAATTTTAACACCTCGTAGTTCAAAAACTAAGACTCTAAACGTCTTAGTTTCATATGTTTATATATTTTTTTCTTATTTTTTTTTGTAGAATCATTTGAGTTAAGTTTGTCGGTTGAGTTACTGGACACCCTGCATGTATGTAGGTAATTTGATTGAAATTGATGGAAACTTTGATGTCTATTGGTGCCTAAAGGTGAGATTTATCGACTTTAATAAAGAGTACCTTATTTTAAGTATTTGATTGTCTATGAAATGGCGCCCCCAGCTTTGCGATATCTGTCAAAATAAAAAGTTATGATGTAAATAAATTTAAAGTTTTAGATAAAGTGCCCTCTGCCAGTATTTAAAAAGTACTTTGTCTTAAAATTTTAGAATCTGTAAAGCTTGATTTGTGTGCAAATATCAATTGGATTGGTTAAAAAATAAATGCAATATAGCGAAAAAACCAAAATAAAAGTTGAATTCTTGACGGCTTGTAACTTGAAAAACAAATGACATTCTGAAAAACTTTATACGAAGCTCTACCCTTATTTTGTCAAGTAGAATCACTTCCTTAAGTTTCGTGATCGATTTTCAAATCACCCTGTATATTATACATGAAAAGATATCATAAGGGGGACCAAACAGATTCGAAATATTGGCTATTACATTATTTACAATTATTTTTTAATTAAATTTGAGCCAATAGATTTTACACACATTTATCGTTTAAAAGTTAAACAATATTAACCAATATAAAAAATCGAATAATTAGGATTCCATACCAGTCTCATTACCATAATCACTTATGGCGATTTGCGGCTGCATAATTTCCGCAAACGTGTATCCGGCTTTAGCATGACGATTGCGGTGCAGAATTAGGTTTTGCGGTATCGATTATGGCAAAACTTGATATTGGGTTAGGATTGTTGTGTAAAGAAAAGTGATATAAATTAGGAATATATAGGGGAGGTCCTGGAAGCCCCGCTCACCTGGTTGATGAAACCAAAAATAAATCTATTGTAAAGTATCAGTAACATATAACATAAAGGTCTCTTTTAAAAAGGCGTGATTGCTTAAATCTATTGTTTATATTAAGATAGGCTTAAATGTCCGAGCACATACGTCGGCATCGTACGGACGGTACGGATCGGAAAAAAGTTTTAGTAAACGCATATGCGAGTTATGGGTAGACCATAGGTAAATATTAAAAGCTAGCGCCTTTTCACCTGGGGTATAAAGCCACTCGGGTAAAACCCTCCGGTAGGAATCGGCTTAAATTCTTGTCAAATAACGCATTTTCTGACCCGTATCGCACATATGAAGCGGTAATGACCGGATTTTAATTAAAGTTGCTATATTTTCGCGGGATTTTTAAATCCGGTGCCAAACGCCCGCACATATATGTGCACTGCTTCATTTAATTTTACTAAAACTATTTTTCCCATCCGTACCGTCTCTCCGATGCCGACGTATGTGCGCGTACCTTAAGGGGAAAATAGGTTTAGAACAGGTTTTTTTTATGATTTTCTATTTTTTTTTTAATAGAGGGTATTTCCTAATTGCAGTAAGAAAATTTAAGGGCATATTTTTAAGCCATTTTTCTAAAAAAAAATATATAAATATGTGCCCCTAAACTTTTTAATCTTAAATTACAGGGTGTTAAACTTTTCAAAAAACTTAAAAATTTCCAAAACACTTCTTTTAGTAAAATTTGTTAGACTAGATATAAACGTTATATAATTAAGTATTTGTTATTGTTGTTGCATAATTGCTAAAGAAAAGTTATAACACTTAACTTTTAAAACAAAAAACGCCCTAACGTTTCTTGTATGGTTTACGATTTTATTTATTTTTATGAAAAACTAACCAAGCTTCGTAAAAATATAAAAAAAACAAAAATGTTGTATTTTTAAGGTGTTTCATAAAAAAATATATATATTTGCTTCCACATGCTTTTCACACAAAAAAGGTGTACTTTGTAAGAATTGATCTGAGCAACCGTATTCAAGATATTTGCATTTAAATGGTTTAGTGTAACCAAAAAGTATATGGAAGAATACATTAAATCAGTGCCGACCCTAGACCATCAGCCCCACACGTGCAAATTAAAATTGGCCACCTAACCAGACCAATAAATTTTTATTTTTCATATTTTCAAAAAAGTTATAAATAAAAATTTCTGATACCTCAAATAATGGCGTTTATAAAAATCTACATATATTGCAGTACAGGGGCTTGAAATTCCCTTTCAAAATATTATTTTGGAAAGTCAATTATTCAATAAAAATAAATAATTTAAAAAAATAAACTTTTTCGTTGTACAGTGTAAAATAGTTATTAAATATATCTTATATTTTTTTAGGAGTTATAGTTTTTAAGTTAAACAAAAAATTTTATTCTTTACAGTCAATTAATTCAAAATTCCTTAAAAAAATACCGTAGTAAAAACAGCCAACTTATAGGCCTGTAATACAGCGTATCTACTTAATGTCCCAACATATAGAAAACTTTAATTTTGTTAAATTTAGAAAAAAGTTATCCGTTATAAAAAGTTTTGCATAGTCTAAACTCCAATAAGATATTAATTTTTGCAGTGGTATCCAAGGTATGTAAAAACAAATCTTAAGAGAAGAAAAGATGTTAAGGACTAAGAATAACACTAAAATATGCAAACTTGTTTATATTAAAAAAGATGTTAAAAAAAATTCTTGAAAATAAACAAGTTTGCCAATTTAAATGTTATTTTTAATCCTAATCATTTTTTCTAAAACAAATTTTAAAAATTTGAAAAATAAAGGTACTTTTCTTTAGCAAATTTTATATATTTTGACATACCTCGGATACCACTGCAAAAATTAATATCTGATAATTGCATATTAGGTTTTAGACCATGCAATTTTTTTTTAAAGAATAACTTTTTTCGTAAAATTGAGATTAAAAAGTTTTCCATATGGTGCGAACTTAAGTATACAATTTACAAAGATTTTATTTTTGATATTAAAAAAATGGTATTTTAAATTACCTTGTAGGCAAATTTATTAACGTTTTATTTTTGGTACTCCTTACAAACACAAATAAATGTAATTTCATGTAAGGGACTACATACTTACAAACTAAATAACTAAGTGCTAAATATCTAAAGAAAATATATAATTTAAGTATAACAATAAACTGACTAGGTATTTAGTAATGTCCTTTTTCGTTTCAAACTAATGTTAAAGATATCACAGTTATTATTGGACAAAATACTGTTGCAGGTGTTTAACAAATTGTTTAAAGGGGAGGAACTAGTTATGTCTATTATGTTTTAATTCTAAAAACTATTAGGTTTTTTATTTGTTTTAAATCTATTCTTTATTTTTCCCAGAAGCCATAACTATTTAGAAAAAAATTACATACATTTTTGATTATTGTTTTATGCTATTTAATAAATCAGTTTAAATAAAAAATATACTTCTCTAACCCAAAAACAAACAAAATCTGTATAAAAGTCAGCTTCTTTCTGTTTAAAAATTAAGACGTTTATGGCATATGTTTATATAAAGTTTTTTTCTTATATTTTATTGTAGAATCATCATATTGTTGATAAAATTACTAGTATAACTACCCAAATTTTTGTATGCAGCACCACTTCAAAATTTCCAGAATATCCTACAAATTTCTTCATTTGTCCTGAATTAAGTCTAATATTTTTCGTAATTTTAAAACTAATAGGTTAAATAAGGATGTTTAGGGTATAATATTAATTTATTTTTCGCCGACCAAATTCGTCAGTGTTTCGCGATTGCGACGTTGATAATGTTGTTAGGCCTACTATGCACCGGTCAGGCCTACTATGCACGGTCAGGGCAAATGAGCAGTTTTATTTACTCCAGCTTTTTTATACATTGTTCAGTAATAATTTGGCCGCCCCTAAACTTGGCCGCCCCTAAACTTCGCCGCTCACGTGCGGTGTGTATCATTAAGCAGTTGTACTAATAACTTATATGCTGTTTTTAAAGGCATTTTTTGGTTGCACTAAAGCACTTAAATTTAAATATCTTAAAAATGGTTACTTAGAGCAATTCTTTTAAAGTATATCTTTTATGTGTAGAAATCCTAGAGTTTACTGGTTTACTTAGATGGTACATACAGTATAGCACAAACAAGTTAGGACGTTTTAGAAAATTTTAAATAGTGTAGTTAGCCCTCTCTGGTTTAAACATAAAATTTAATATCAGATCTAAATAGCTTATGTCAACAAACCCCTAGATACCGAGTTTTATTAAAATATTCAAACGTATCAACAATTATCGAAATAAATTAAAAATATTTTCTTCACAACTTTTGGATGTAGGTCTGGTGTATGGGTACATCTTAATATTTTACCATTAGGAATCTGTAGTTTTTCTGTGTACCATTAATTATCAGCACACCCTGTATTTAACAATATTAGCAATTTATAACAAAACAAAATAAGAGTAATTTACAACTTCCCCAAAAGACAAATTTTATTTAAAATTTTTCTAAACTTGCTTTGAACTCCTGTCAAGCATTATAATTCCTGTCAGCAAAAGATTGTCGGCATCTAAAAGCTTTAAAGAACTCTTTGTAACACTTGATAGTTTCACCGCCTTTAAGCGAGAGTAATTTACAACGTAGTAACCTCATTTGATTTGTTTAAAGTGCTTTATGAGCTTTATTCATTTTGTTTTAAATAATGGGTGGCACTTTGGTAGTGTTATATTTTAGTAGCTTCAAAATGTTATTATCTCATCAAAATATTTAGGATACTGTATACAGTGTGTCTACGGACATAAGTTGGAAAACTTTTTATTTTTAATTTTACGATACAAGATATTTTTTATAAAAAGGTCTGCATGGTCCAAAACCTAAAAGGCAACCATCAAGATATACAGGGTAGCCTTCGAGATATCCGAGATACTTCGGATATGAATAATATGACTAATTTTAAGCAAAAATAATTCTATTCGCTTTTTTCGAATTCCTTACGGTTCTTAAATTATCTGGGCTGGAAATTTGAAGCTTAAAAGAAACTGTTATTTATTTTAATAAAAACGTAATGATAGTGCAATTATTAAAGATGCTTAATAGGATCTCCGCCCTGTGCAATGCATAATTCAATTCTTTGTGGCAGCTTTCATTCTCAGTTATAGTTTCCTATATTTTTCATTACATAAAACGCTGCACGAATCTTCTAGATGAGTTGATCCTTAGGCTTTCCCCTTGAATAGGTAATTGTCTTTACATATCCCCACATAAATAAATCTAGCGAGGTAAGATCCGGAGATTGCGGTGGCCAAATGATGAGACCACGACGACCTATCGATCAATTTGATACTGTTTATTTAGGAAACCAGTGACGCTTCTTCCATAATGGGCTGGAGCACCGGTATGTACAAAGAACATAGTCCTTCTGATTTGAAGGTGGACGTTTTCAAGTAGTAGAAGGAACGTTTGAACGAACGGACATTTGCCAAGCCTTGGCATGTCGTCTATAAACAGCTTAACAAAAGAAACAAACTGATACCTGAGCATGCCAAATGTTTAATTTTTTTCTCCGTATTTTAAATAAATTAAACTTGATTATTATTAATGTCTTGCATTCATTGCAACTTTTATTTAAACAAACTACCTAAACATTTATTTTTGCCCAAAGTAGTTTGAGTACCTTGTTCTTTTTGTTTTATTTTAAAACAATAATTACTTTTATTACTTTTTTATTTTACCGTTAAAATTATAAAAATAAAATATAATGTTTATATTAGAGATAATTTATGTAGTTAAAAAAATGTAAAAAAATACTTACAAATAAATAAAATAGTAAATCTTAAATACATCCATATTTATCGGTAAGATTATGCCTATTTTCCGATATACCGATATTTATATCGGTATCGGCCGATCACTAGTTTTTAACCTCATATTTACGTTCTTCATCCCGTGTAGTTCGTTTTTTTGTAAAAACACAAAATTGCATATTTAAATATAATTTATTAATATTATGCATCTTTTTCTTATCACAATTTTCGATATTAGCAAAATTATAGGTATTCTACTTTTAAGCAAAATTTACATTTTTCGCTAAACCTCAAAAATATTCAATAATATACAGAGTGGCCTCCGAGGTATTCGAGATACTTCGTGTATAAATTTTATGACTAATTTAATTTAAAAACTATTTTATTCACTTTTTTCGAATTCCTAATGGTTTTTAAATTATTTAGGTTTGAAGTTACCAAGACATAAATTCTAGAGTAATGAAATAACATTGTTGCGACTAGTTTGCATAGGTAATACAATAATTTGCACCTTCCGTTGTAATAATTATTGTTTGTTCGTAAATTGTCATCATTGACAGCTGTTGGGTATTTTATTTTTTCGCATAACTTGTGTTAAAATCATGCCTGTATTTTATTTCTACGAGGAATACGCGGAGATCAGTTTCGTGTATGGATATTGCAATGGTAGTACCACCGGCTCAGTTGGCGAATATCAACGACGATACTCAAACCACCGTCTTCCACACAAGCAAAGGTTTAGTAGAACTTTCACCACTCTTTGATTAACAGGTGTATTCCTTAAACCGACTAGTAAAAGGGAACATATACAAAGAAACAATGCTGAAGAAGTTCTTAAGGTTGTTGAAAATAATCCTTGTATTGGTACAAAAATAATTTATGTAATTACTGGACAAGCTCGGACTGCTGTAAAAGACACTTTAAAAGAAAATGGACTACATCCCTATTATTATTAACCGGTACAAGAACTTCTCCCGGTAAATCTTCTACAAAGAGTCTATCTTTGTGCATGGTGGAGCAATCAATTGGATACTATTTTAAGAACGCTTTCTGTGACAAAGCTACATTTACAAGAGATGGAATCAACAATTTTCACAACGATCATGTGCACAATCGAAAATCCTCACGCTGTTCGAGAAACCCGTTATCTCTACTACTTGAAAACGTCCCCCTTCAAATTAGAAGGACTATGATCTTTGTACATACCGGTGCTCCAGCCCATTATGGAAGAGGCGTCACTGGTTTCCTAAATGAACAGTATCCAAATTGATCGATAGGTCGTCGTGGTCCCATGATTTGGCCACCCCAATCTCCGGATCTTACCTCGCTAGATTTATTCATGTGGAGATATGTACAGACAATTACCTATTCAAGGGGAAAGCCTTATAATAAGGATCAACTCATCTAGAAGATTCGTGCAGCGTTTTTTTAATGAAAAATATAGGGAACTACAACCTGCCACAAAGAATTGAATTATGCATTGCACAGGGCGGAGATCCTATTAAGCATGCAAAACATGGCAAAGCTAAGCCAACGTTGGGATGCGGGAACGTTTGAACGAGCGGACATTGGCCAAGCCTTGGTAAAACTTGCTTACTAAAAACACTTGCAGCTGGAGCAGATAAAAAAATGTGCATAATTTTTTAGTAAGGGTCTAATTTTTATTAACGTTAACGTTACATCCTTACATAAATGCCTGAATTAAAAGTGACCATGAAATTACTTTAATTTTTTTATTTTTTATTTAAAAATATTCTATTTTATAACTTTAATACATTTTTTAAGAACAAACTCAACAGAAACTTTCAGAATCTTATTTCGCTTCCAACTTTTTTAAATTGAAAACAAAGTTTATAGAGGTAAACAGTAAGAACCTTTTAAAAGCCTTTGTTTATTGCGAACTTGGATGTTTACTTTTACTTAAAAAGCTGTTCTTGTAACAAATTTAGTGAAGAGGATACAACGTTATTAAATTATTTTTTTGCTATTGCTACAGTTTTTAATTTAATTTGATACAAAGTTTTTAGGCTGGTAAAGTTGTAAAGGGTAATTATTTTTTAATTTATCACTCATTCATAACAAGTTTCTAACATTAAAATATAAAACAACAAACAAATGTTATATAACATTTTACGTAATTTTCTGGTTGTGCACATGATGCTTTTAAAATATGCATTAATAACGTAAAGTTATTTTTTTAAATAGTAATGGTCAAGTCGTTATTATTTATCGTGGTTACACAGAATGTATACTAATTATAGTAAAAAGAGAAACTTAAATTAGAATCCCTATACCTACCTATACCCAAAAAATATTAAGATTTAGCTTAACATACAACCCTTATTTAAAATTAATAATATAATTTTTAGAAGTCGCCTTTTTAATAGCACTGTTTATTTTCTACGAAAGAAAAACGAATATTTAAGTATAGATTTTAAGAAGATTTTTTTTTAAGTTGCTCAATTGACCCTTTCAGTGGCGTAGCTAGGTCATCAAGGGCCCTGGGGCAAAGTAGAGCCCTAGTCCCATGCACCTAGGTTCATCACACAATTCTCTTCTTTTCTTTAGTTATTATGTATCTTTCATGAGGTCAAAAAAATGGACCTTTTTTCACCTGCATTCACATATTGCCCCTCTCAACCATGGGGCCCCCAGAGCTTGGGGGCCCCGAGGCACTCCCCGCCAAGCCCCATAGCAACACCACTGGACCCTTTACAAAATAACACACAAGGCTAAATTCATTGGTGTCTTTTTTATTGGTGTTTTAGGTTAATCATAAATTTGAAATGTTTTTATCCGTTTTTGTTTAATTTCAAAATGGTCAAATAAACTAACATTAGCAAAATAAATCGTTAGTTTAAGATTAAGCGGATGGCAGACCGTCAGTATTTTACCAAAGCTTATTTTGCTCAATGACTCTGCTATATAATGTATTTCAAAATAATTTGTTGATATTTCTTGACCGCAATAAAATTTAAATGATAACCCTGGGTCCTAAATTTAGCCCTACATAAGTTCTATTCTATTCTATTGTTTTTCTTGGTTTTGGTCCCTTCAGGTCCAATCCACCAGCTCTCCCCTTCCTGATTATGCTTTCCAGGGCTTCGTCGGCGGAAAATCTGGATAATCGAGCTCGTAGCTCCCAGAAATTCCAAAAGAAAACAAATTAACTCTACAATCGATGCAATGCATAAATTGTCGGCTGTCAAACCAAGAGCTGCTACTGATGTTACGTTTATCCTTCACTTTCACTTCTGACAGTAGAAATACCTCGTGTTCACTACCAAACAAGATACCATCAGCTTATAGGAATCTTTCGCTCACAGCGCTTAGCTCCAGAAGAAAGATGCCTTCAATTTAGCGTGAATCATTCCTTGATCCCCGAAGGTAAAAACGACCGTACGGCACCTCTTTAACCGCCATCCCGGGAAGAACGTTGTAGTCCTCTATGCACGTCCGCGCTGTCCGGAGGTTAGACAAAGAATTCCTAAATAAGTTGCCTTACAAATATCTATTGTGTTGGCACGCACTTTTTGAAAGGGTGCAGGTCCTTATTACCTACTAACATCCAATAGTTTAGGTTAACTATTTTCTAAACAAATATAAAATAAGTGGTTTTTACTATTTTTATTTTAATCATGTTATTAGTAATTCTTTGTCCTTTGTTTTAGGCCGCTTTAATTTTTCATTAACCTTATAGATTGTACCAAAAAGTTATGCACCATAATAAATTTTAAGTCCAGACCTACCTGCGGGTACCCAAAGTTTATAATGTTTTACGACGAACAGTAGCATGATAAATTTTATTGCGGGCGAGATATCGACGAATTATTGTGGAATACCCTATACCTACTTTACATGAGATGGGGCTTCACTGAGCCGAGCGGGGATAATATGACGTCACTCAGGTAAAGCAGGTACCTTAAGGGATATTTTCATTGTTAGCTGCTTACAGCAGCTGTAAGCACTTTCATTTTTTGACAAATCAATGACGTCAGTCTTACAGCAGCTCACAGCGGTTGTTAGCGGCTTCAGCAGGAGATGTCTAACCACTGTCTAACAGGATGAAAAAACAAGGAGGGGGAAATATAGCCTAATTTAAGGCTAAAAGTCAAACAAAATTGACTAAATGTATACTAATAACAATAACAATAGTATGTGTGGGACACCATGTGAAGGATTAATTTACCTGCCATTAAAGATATTCCGCATTTTTGTTTAAAAACTGGAGTTGCCATTTTTTAGGTTATATTATTATTATTAATTTTTTTATGTCATTTGTCATTGGCGGTAAGCGCTTTTATTTTTTCGATTCACATTATAATGACGTCAGCTGTTAGACAAGCTTGTTAGCAGCTGTAAGACAGAAGAATTAGAAAAATATCCCTCAAATTTGACCAAGCTTGGCAGTATTTTACCAAAGCTGTCGTTTGGACACATTGAAGAGTATATAATAAAAAATAACAGCAGACGATTTAGCTGGTTGTAACTGTAGCATTTTTTTTTTTTAATTTTATAAAATCTGCTTTTTCCTCCAGATTAAACGTTTCAAAGTGGCACGACCTATACAAAAACCTAAATAACATATTGGACTTTTGATATAAACAATGGAAAAACCTTGCATGCTTGCTCTAATTAATATTCAGCTCTTTAGAATTTTCAATTTATTGGAAATTTATTTAATAAAGGCCACGTCTTTTTAAGTTTTCTCGCTGTGAAATAAAAATAATTATGCTTTTACATTACAAGTATTCAAGTCAAAAGCCTTATTTCAACAAAACTTTCTATGCGTTCACAATTCAATAGAAATTTATATAAGTAAATTAGTTTAAAGTTTAATCAAAACACAATGGGGTTGTTTTCTTTGTTAAAACCTATTTAATTAAGACATAATAGTTATGTATGTGTTTAATAACGACAAAGTTTGAGTGTGTTTTAGAGAAGTAAAACCGAAGGAAACAGATACTTTCGAGAAGGTTACAACCTAGAATTGTTTCTTACAAGCAAGGAAATTGGCGTTTCAAAGAGGGTATTTATGTCAAAAGTAGAACAAACTTAAAGGCTTCAATAAAACAATATTAAACAGGGTATTTTAGAAGGCTGTTAAGAAAATTAAAACAAAAGTCAACAAATAATTTATAATTTCTGTAAGGGGCATGCTATTTACTGGTTTCTTTTAAAAGACAACCCTTTATTAATACGTTTTATTAAAAAGAACTTTGTATGTACAGGGTGATCAAACTTAGGTTGGCAGTATTGCTAACTTTTTATTATTGGAGGTACGATTGGTAAAGTTGTAGTATTTTTTCGGCCGATTAACGTGCTGCAATAATTGAATATCGGTTTTTTTCTTAATAAATAACCCTGTACACTATATTACTATTCGAAAATCTAAAAAATAGAAAATATGTCAGTTTTTTCTTCGACACTTTACTTGGTGCTTATACCTTGGAGCTGTAGATATAATAGAAATTTAACATAATTTTTAAATTTGGATAGCCATATTTCCAAAACTATTAAAAAATGGATATGTCACATGTGAATTTTTGTAAACCCTTTAATAGATTTTTCGAAAGATGATTTAGTGTTTACAGCGTGTTCCATAAAAAGCACATTTTTTTCAATAAATCGAAAACCCGATGTTCAATTGTTTTTCTGTTGGAAGCACGTTAGTCAGCGGAAAAAGACTACAACTTCACTAACCGACTTCATATCTCCAATAATAAAGAAGTTAGCAATAGTGCCGATTTGAGTTTAATCACCGCGTATATTAAATAACAAGAAATCTTATTTAAGAAAGTTTTATCTTAAATAGTAGATATTTATTTTTCGATGGTATACTGTAAAAAGTTGTCGAAGAGACCAAGTCAAAAATTGGTAATTTTGTTTTTTTGCAAAATAATTATAATATTATACAGAATGTCCGGAAAATCGACGGTAATACTAAAAGGGTTAATAGAAAAACCCATAGGCATTCAGCAAAACAAAAAAACCTCAGTAAAAAGTAATTGGTTTTCGAGATATGTAAATTGGAAACTCGTCAAAATCGTCCTTTTGGACCAGATTTTTGATTTTTAGACTAGTACATTCTAATATCTCGAAAGCCATTAATTTTAAATCAGGTCATTTTATGTTTGTTTCATGCTTTTAAGCTGTTCCACTATTATCGTTAACATTTCAGACACCCTGTTTAATATTTATAATGTTATATACATATTATACAAATAAATAAATAATAATCTATTTAAAAATAGCGATTTGTGATTTTTTAAAACAATCCAAATTTAATAAATTTTTGCACTTTTTGTAGTATACCGACGATATTTTTGCCCCGGTGGTAGTATAGTGGATCAAGTCTCCGCCGTTAACCCAGGCAACTCTAATTTAATTCTAAACCGGGAAAGCATTTTATGTAGTAGTGGCAAAATTGCGTTGTTTAAGGCCGAGTCTATAAATCAGAATTTAATTTTAGCATAAGTATTAGCATAAGTACTAGATTTAACCTAAATTAATTTGTTGTTGCATTGTTTAGCTACATTTTAATATGATAAGAATTGAAACTTGAATAAAAGAGTTAACGGTTTTAACCTTTTCCTTTCCTATTTTAGTATTAAGTTTTGGATTTTAGAAAATTTCAAGGTTGTTTCTTAAGACCAAAAAAAAAATTGATTTAGAGAAAAGTGACCAAATATGGAATAGTATCCCTATTACCTGAATTACCGGCATTTCTCTTAAACGAAAACTCACACACGCAATTAAAGGTGTTTAGAAGAGGGCGAATAGAAGAGGTAACATGCCAGTAGTGCAAGCTCTTTCGTCGCTGTAGTAACGTTTTGTTTTATCGCTTTCTCATAACTTTTAAGGTATTTTAAAAATACGTATTTTTTGTAAAAAAGTGCAGGAAATACGGTTTATACAGTTTTTAGAGATAGTTCAGATATTCTGTTGTAGGCTTTAACGGTATTGGATTTTATTACTTTCCTAGATGGAAAAATATAAAAATTAGTTTAAAGTCGTCCGTAGATCCAAATAGGGACAAATCATAGTACCCAAATATGAACTATTTCATAATTGGGTTATTTAATCATTTAAGAAACTTCTGATAAAGCAATAAAAAAACAGAAGACAAAAATCAAGTCAAAAAGGGCTGTTCGTCCATAAAAGAACCTTCGCTTACAGAGAGGCTTCTTTCTTTCGCTCATCGTCGGCCTGTGGCAGATTTATCGTTTTTTATAGGTACTTCTATGGCTTCTGCTCTGAGAAATTGTCCAGTATAGTCACTTCACTTACGGCGCGGCGGTTCCCAATACAGAAACGCAAGTATCCACCCCTTTACGGTCTAACTGGACAGGCCCTGAACTGCTCACTTTGTTCGTTCTTTTATCCCTAGTGTATCTGGATGGTAGAATCTGCTGCCCGCAAAGGTATTTTCTACCGCCCTCGTATTTAAGTCCCGTGTTAACCCTCTGGGCACAATACTTGCGCTGGATCCAGAGTCTGACGCGTGGATCTGTGATTTTTGCAAATAATTTTTGTTGCTTTCTATGTTATACCAAAGTTTCCAAAGAGTTTTTGTTAAATAAGTTTAACTTTTAATTGTGTTTATAGTATTTCACATTTGGGTATATATTATACTAATATCTATATCTATACTAATATATAAAGAGGTAAAGTTTGTAACTTTGTGAGTTTGTGGGTTTGTTTGTAGCCGCAAATCTTTGGAAGTACTGAACCTATAATAAAAATTCTTTTACAATCAGAAAGCTACACTATTCAGGCGTGTTAAAGGCTATATTTTACTATGATTATACAAAAAGTTCAAACATTAACGCCCAACGAAGTGGGCACGGGTCGGCTATCTTGCATAAACTATAACTAAAATTCGATATTGACGTTAAACTATTCTCAATGGATTTAAATGCGGTTTTTTTAATAGATAGAATGATCCAAGAGGAAGGTTTGTATCTATAAGAATATTTAAGAAAACATATACAGAGTGTTTAAAAAAATAGTTTACATTTAAAATTCGACTGTAATGTAACTTAATTGGGCTAAAGTACATTTTTAGATTGCCTAATTTAAGATGTTTAATTAGCCTTGGTTTTGAGGCAAAATACCTTCTAACTAGCTCAATGTCAGTCGGGGCACGTGGGTCGTGGGTTGAGTAACCTAAACATTCCTTTAACTCTTGTATCAGTACCAGAAATAAAATAGATAATTTGTTAGCCCTCCTATTATAGTTTACCACAAAAAAGGTACATACTTATATATTGGCGCCACCTGAAGTTATTTAAAGTGGTGGTAAACTACGAAGGGTAGTTCCTAAAGGTGAACTAAAACAAAACAAACAGATTCCAACACAAAATAAAAAAGACAACGTATAAAATATGTGTGTTCTTTATTTAAAAGGAACTTTCACTTGATTTAAAAATATGGGTGTTAATAAAAGGAAAACATATAAAAACTCTAGCCCTTAACGTTTGCAAATGTTATTACACCGCTTTAACAAAACTTACCAATTAAAATTAAGAATTTAAGTATCAAAATTAACGTAGTTTACTATTTTGTTAAGTATGTAATATGTTATTCTAGGCGAAACGATATTAAACGGTGTACTTTTAAACGTTTAAATAGGTAGTCAACTTATCTGAAATCCTCCTTAAAAGGTCCACTGGATGTTGGTGTGGGATTCTCACTGGTTACAGGCTGGGGCCTACAACTCGGGATTCAGATAAGTGGCATTCACTGGTAGATCATAAAGGGGGCAGCTCGTATGGTAGGTTATGGCATGCCTCACAATAAACAGGCAACCTGAATCTGGCTTCCTTAAGCGTAAGGAATAGATAAGAATGAAAAACTGAAGAATGAAAGAAGAATAAAAGAATGAATCAAAGAAGAACCGGGCTTATCTAAAACAAGATCAAATTATTAAAACTAATTCAAAGACAACGTGTTTTTGAGGTTAGGTTTCGACATTACAAGAAAAAGGTGAATTATGCAAAAATACTAACGCAAAATATAAGTATAGAAAAACACATACCTTTTAGGCCAAAGATGGACAAGGATTCGTGATTTTTAACAGAGATAATTCAAAATTAATATTAAATCACAAAATTGCCTTCTACTCGTCGCACCGGTCAGACAGAAAGTGTCATTTTGAAGTCTCCAAACGTCCGACCCAAAATTTGGCACTTTGTCGAGACCACTTTTGCCGAATTTCGGCGAGTAGACTCCGAGATGTACTCGAAATCCGACGGCTATCCGCCCAAAGAATTAAAAAGACATGTGAAATGCCGCTGCTTCCCTCAAAACCATGGACTCGAGAAAGGTTCGTATACCACAAAAATATTAACCGGTCACAAAAATCTCGTTTGTAAAGTTGACACTAACAGCTAGCGAAGCCTCCAGTAGATATATGCTCGAAGAACAAAATCAAGTCATCAAGTACCTCTAATGAAACGTTTGTCGGGCTCACAGGGTTCTAGGCTACAGGAACCTTTTAGCTTAGTTTGTGATAATTAGGTCACTGGGCACTAGACGGCGCTAGGGGTACCAAACCAAATATAATAATAAGCTAGAAAAGTCGTTGAAATTAAAGTCGCAAACTGCACTGTTACACGACATTACTTAACGGATTTTGGTACGGTTTTTTTAATAGATAGACTGATTCCAGAGGAAGGTTTATATGTATAAACATGTCAAAAAAAACATATACAGAGTATTTCAAAAACATAGTTAACATTTAAAATTCGATATTGACGTTACTATTGTCAACGAATTTTGATGCGTTTTTTTCTATAGATAGAATAATTCAAGAGGGAGGTTTATATGTATAATAATGTCAAAAAAGAACATATACAGAGTGTTTAAAAAAATAGTTTACATTTGAAATTCAATATTACTTCAACGGAGTGTTTTGATGCGACTTTTGTTAATACATAGAATTGCCACACATGCAGTCAGTGAGTCAAAAAGATGTTATATAAAAACCCCTTACAACCTAAATGCATTTTAACTATGTAACTAAACTATCTAGAGGTTTACAAAATTGCTTAAATATAAAGATTGGCAAAATAATTATTAGTATTGAAAAAAAAATTATACAGGTTGTACCAATTTTTTTATTAAGTTTCTTATCACTATTCAACTGATTTTAATGCGTTTTTTTTAATAGATAGAGTAATTCAGGAGGAAGGTTTATATGTATATAATTATATGGATAGAGGACACACAATAACCCTGAGCAGGTTGCAGTGTTAGAGGATATCTAATATATTCAAAATCTTCACGGTATAGGAAAGGAGGACTTGTATTACTGCAAATTTAAAGCGTGCGAAGCCGCGGGCAAAAGCTAGTATTCCATATTTAGCTACCTTTACCATTTTTGTTTTTTTTCTTTTAATCTTTAAGAAAATATTTTATAAAATATGATTGTTAGCAATAACTATACAAAGATTTTTATTTATAATGTTTATGCAAATTATGCGTAAAAAACCAAATGGTGTTGCATTCTAATACTAAAATTAAAATATAATTTATAAACCCGGCCTAAAAGGTCTTGTGAAATTCAATCCATCTTTCTCTTTCAGTATATAGGAACAAATATGGGTTAAACATCAAAGAACTCGACACCCATGTAACTCTGGTATTTAGGCATCAAGCCTTTGTAAGATCAAAAAGTAAAAAAATAAACAATAGACTTTAACAAAATATTGAATTTGTGCCTTTTTGCTTTTGGGGTATAATTTAGTACTCAAAAAAGTTAAAACAAAAATAAAAAACGCACTTTTACACCACATCGAACTAAAAAGGTTAAAATAATGTCAAAAATATTCTTAAAACAATAATGAACCAAAAATAAAAAGCTTTGTGCACTCGATATACGAAAAATGTGGCACAAAGAAACCTCGTTTTTACAATATTACTAGCATTTATTGTTTTAAGACTATTTTAATTTTTTTTGTTTAATGTGATTTAAAAGCGTGGTTCTTTAGTTTTTTTACACTGGATTTATGTTTTACTTTTAAGTTTAATATGCTATGAAAGCGTATTTTCTTTATTTTTTAGCTATATTGCTTTTATTAATTTGATTTATTGCAAAAAAATTAGGGTGGAAGGGCGCCTTAGCCCGCTCGCCCAACAAACGCTACCGGTTTGTTCTTGGTCTGATTTATGAGTTTGCTTCCACTCTCTTCTACTGTACAGGTCTGTTTTAGTCTTTTTTAGAGGATAATGCAAAATATTGTAAAATGTCGTATTTTCCACTAAAAAAATTAGCTGTCATAGCTACTCTTTTGGACAGATTCCAAAAATACCCAAAAACACACAAAAACCATAAAAGTCACTTTAATTAAAGATACTCATGTTAAGGTAATTTTTATTTTACTTTATCAATCTAAAATGTTTAAAGTCACAAAGTAACGTACGAAAACATAAGTTTTTTAGTTTCTTAATTTTTGTTGATAGTTACTTCTCTTAGGTCTTAATTTTAATGGAAATGTGTTTTATCAAGTAATCAGGACTTTGTACCAACAGAGGTTTTTTTACCAAACCTCTAAATCATTAAGTCCAGTAATTATACAATGATTTTTATTTGCAGTGGCTCTTATAGCCTTTGTAGACAGATTCATGATGAAAAAAAGTCGAAATTTGTAAATAAATGAGGAACTAAGGTAATATGGAAAAAGTGTGTAGGGTTTTTATAGTTTAATATCTTTTTATAATAATGTTATAATACAAATTTTAAAGGTAAAAAACAAAATTAATTTAAGATATTTCTTTGCATTTTAAAGAATATTAGAAAGCTTTTAAAGCAATTTCATTTTAATTGATTTTCACTTAAACATGTTCAATTTCTGGAATAAATGATTCAATGAATAGAACTTCATCAAATATAATAAAAGTTAAACCGCTATAAAATCGAAGTAATATTGCTTTTTATTTCATTCCTTTTGTATTAAAAGCAACGTCCTGTGTTATTTATTTGCCCATAATTGGAAGGTTATATGACTTTTTTAAAAGTTTTATAAGAAATATTTTAAAATTAAAAAAAAAGATAACCAATTTATCCTCTTATTCAAAACTTTTTTAGGCAAGGTGAAAAATTTTTTCTTTGTTCTTTAATTGTCCACAAACAGTGGCGAAGTTACCAGCAAGTTGAGTAGGCGGGAGCCTAAGACAGCAAATTTTAGGGGGCAATGGAAATTGCAAATTGTTTTATAGTACTAAGTGTTATACAGGGAAGAGCCAAATGTTGCATTTTGACCCAAATTTTCGAACATCCTGTGAAATAATTTCATGTTACAATTTTTTACCAGTGTATTAGATTTTAAAGCGTTGGCTCATCTTGAGATTTCTTTTTTTTTATTCATTCAATTAAAACAAAATCAATGCAATTTAATGAGGATGGTCATAATATACAGGGTGAGCCCAATTGTCTGGAAAAGTCCAATATTTCTGTTGTTTAACGAGATATGACAAAAAGTTTTATATAAAAGTTGTAGGGTTTTTTAAACGTGCATGTCACAAAAATATTTTGATGTATACAGAGTGTCCCAAAAAAAGTTATGGCTAAGAAGTTAGTTTTTTTAAATTGTAACCCCTACTTTCGTTTACAAGAGTCGGATTCAGCATAAAATTTTACATATGAGTACGTTATTTTATTTTGACACTTGTGGCGATGTTGCCACGCTATTTATAAATTAGTAAAACTTTTGTAAAAACATGTTACCCGAAAATTAGGTAAAAACGAAAATACATTAGTTATTAATAATACTTAGCTGGGTGTTTTAAGACACTAAAGACCACAAAATAAATTCCTGTAAAAAATCACTAGATCTTATACAGGGTATTTCTTATAGCATGGCGAAGATCTCAATATTTAAAAAGCTATATCTCAATCTTTTAAATGAAACACCCTGTATATTAGGCCATTTTTAGATTTTAGGAATAAAAATAAAGTAAGTTCTTTTAGCAATTCCTATACCAAAAATGTAAGGTTTTTTAGATATTTAATATTTTAAAAAAATAATTGAGTATTCTTTTCATAAAGAAGAACTTTGGTATTTTACAGGAACACCCAGTATATTTGTTAATATTGTTAAAATTTCATCTTTCCCCCTTAAAAAAATGTAATATAAGCTATGGTTATTTTTATAAATAAAGGATTTATTGACCTTTCAAAAATTCAGTACATAAAAATTAAGAATTCAATATTTGCTACATCTAATGTTACAAAAAATGCTGCAACAAAGGTATAGGGAAATTCTTGTAGGCCGATAAATACGTTCTTTTTGGAAATAACCATAGCTTATGTTACATTTTTTTAAAGGGGAAAGATAAAATTTTAAGAATATTGACAAATATACTGGGTGTTTCACCTAAAAAAGCAAAGTTTTTCTTTATGGAAAAAATACTATTTATGAATTTTTCAAAAACCTTAAATATCTAAAAAATCTTACATTTTTGGTATAGAAATCGCTAAAGAAACTAACCTTATTTTTATTCCTTAAATCTAAAAATTGCCCAATATATAGGGTGTGCCGTTAAAAAAATATATTTGCTTTTTAATTACTGATATGTTGGCCATGCTCTAAGAAATGCCGTGTATAGGATCTAGTAATTTTTATAGAAATTTATTTTGTGGTGTTCTTGGATGACCATATTTTTAAAACTAATAAAGTTAAATGTCCTTAATGTGATATTTGTTTAAAGCTCCTTTAAAGATCTTTTTAATGATAATATAATATACGAGGTGCTTTATTAAAAAAATATATACTTTTTATTCTACCCTCTATATTATCACCAGTATCTCTTTATCTAAAAGATTTTTTAAAGAGCTTTAAGCAAACGCCACATTAGGTTTATGCAACTGTACTAGTTTTGGAAATATAGCCATTAAAATCAGATAGGTAATCTGTAAAGTATCGCCATTTTGTATTAGGTGAAGGGAATGTCACGAGGTTTAAAATGGTGTGCTACAAGATTCCCTTTACAATGAACTTTTTTTCACAATGGCGCCCAACCGCCATATTAAAATTTTTATTTGTAAACTTCACTCTAAAAGTAAGACAGCGGCTGCAGCAACAGTTTTTCTTGTTCCGACATTTTAATCACCAAAAATAAGTTGTTAGCGATCACCAATAGTAATCCTTAACCCAGAACACCAGTACACTCAAAAAATTGTAAACAGCTGATAAGGTACTTGGACACAAACACGCCGTGGGAAGAGTTCCGCTTGAAGTCCGTTCCGATCTACGCGCTGCCCGTTTTTCCGTCTCAGCGCGGCCCGGCCTGTAAAATTACGGGCCGTAAGAAGCTACCCTTACCTGGTGATATAATATACAAGATGTTAATTTTTTCAATTCACAATTTTTGTCGTATATTGTATATTTTAAAAGATAACAAAACTCTGATTACTGATTTGGAAACTACGAAAATTTAATTAACTTACATTTGAATTTATTTTTTACAATAAAAAATAAAAATTTTGATAAAGGTAAAAATATAACTACACACATATTTCATTGTTTTAAATCTGTATGTTTTCTTTTAGAATAAAGATATTGATATAAATGCAAAACACAATGTTAAGAATAGATGTGGTTTTAAAATCCAAAACACTGGAAAAAAATTGTGACGGTAAATTATTTCACAGGGTGTTAAATTTTGGTCAAAATGTAACATTTGGCTTTTCCCTGTATAACACCTAATCCTATAAGACTTTTAAAATCCCCATATTTAATAAAAAATCTTGATGGAACAAGAAGCTACCACTGGACAAACAGATAATTAACATCGGTCAAAAAACCAGAAAGTTATTTAAGATTTTTAACGAAATTTTGTTTTGTTTTTTTTCTGTCCAGGAGTAAATTTAACAAAATTCGAAATATAGCCTACAAACTGCTAAATATACTAAATATTTCAACATCTTTATATACCAAATTGCTAAACGCTTTAATAAATATACTTTAATGATTATACATTTTTGAATATCGCAATAGCGATTCAATATGAAAACCACAAGGGAAAACCATGAATATCCAAAAATAAAAAATGTTTATAAGTGCTTTTTAAATATTGAATTATACCAAAGCTATGTCATGCACTAAGTCATAAGAAAAATATTAAGGTATTTGTTGTGTTACCATTTTATTGTTAATATATTTCTGAAATAAAAGTTACCTTAGGAAATTTATTAGTAAAAAATCATCTTAAAAACCTATTCTATTCGAGAAAATCGATAAAAGTCTCAACTTTTTAAAATATTTTAAAAAACTTAAAATAAAATTGTAATATTCTTAAGGCACAAAATCGTAACTGTATAACTTTTATTTAGTATTAGTAATAATGGTAATAACGATAATTCTTGAAAAAGTTTCAGAAAAGTTTTTCTATGTACTTTTAGTTTTTAAGCAACATCTACTTCTCTTTTATACCTTTTACGTTATTTTGCTTTTTCTTCTATGCAGTATGCAAAACCAAAGACAATTGTAGTTTCAGCCTAACCGCTACCACGTGTTATTAAAACTGTTGATCATTAACTAATTGGACCCTCATCGTTTTTTCAAGTAACGTATGGATTTTTCCAAGTGTTTCCCGTTTATTTTAATACTGAAATATGCATCGACTCAAGATATTTAATATCCTGCAAAAATATGATTTCATAAAAAAATTGACTTCCATCGTTTTCCCTTGTGTTTTTCATGTTAAAGTTAAAAATGTTATTTTCTGCACTGATGTATGCATAAATAGGTAAGGCAGTTTAGGCGGCTTACACAATAATGCAACCAGTTATGCATTAACCTATAAGCAAATTAAGCAATTGCTTGGGGCATCACATTGGGGAGGGGCACCAAACATCAGTATAAAAGAAAGAAAATGTATTTTTATGTTACCATTTTTTTGCTCCTCAAAATTTTTTAACACAAAATGATTTTTTTTGGTTGTCAAAAACATAAGAGGTAGCATCCTTAGGGGGCCTTAGAGGAGTGAACTGCACAGCTCCGAAAAATGGCAGCAGTTGCTTGAGTCAATTTTGTGAGTGGCATTGTATCAGTGTGTAAACTGTCTAATAATAATGTAAATATCATAAGACTGTATAGTTTAAGCAAATAAAAATGTTTAAAGATAAAGTAATATTTTTATAAAAATATCGTTGTTATGTTGTTAATTATTATTTCTATTGGTAAAATACAGGATGTTTTCTAACTACGGTAGAAAACTTAAGGGGGCTATATATTGTGTTTTTTTTTAATGACAAAAAGTTTCTATAAACTTATGTCCGGACAAGGGAAACACAAAAGACTAAAAATTTGCATTCTTGATTGTTCAACTGGAAAAGTTATAAAAACTTCAGGAAGTCAGTGTAGTACCTTTTTTTCTCAATAATATTGGCTGTGGTGCCCATTGAGTCGTAACTAGACTCCATAATATTAACCTAAATAAGGTTAGGGCCTTTAGGCGATAAAAGCGCTTTATTACATTAAATAACTATGCTAAATTTTATCTCAATCAAATAAAGGGTTGGCCCTGTATCCTAAAAAATGAAACAAGTTCGGATATATATATATTTTTTTATCTTTGGACAAACCAAAACCGTAGTTAGGAAACATCCTGTATATAATTTTGCTTATAGAACTTTAGGGATAAAATAAAATTTACATAGAGATGCTTTTATCAAAAATTTGTTATCCCTACTATAAAATTGCCAAGCCAATTTTTGTTCACGTATCCCTTCAAGATGGGTATTGTCAAAATGACCTTTTAAAATACAATAAAATATATAAAAGGTAGTAAGAGCCCCCAGAGTTTTTGTTAGGATATTTCCCTTTCTTCTCACATTTATATTGAAAAACGGACCTGAAAAACATGGTAATAACATATTTTGGTAGAAGCATATAATAAAAAATTCTAAGGTAGTCAGTAAAAATCTAAGTTAAAACAATAAGAATAAAGTAAATGTTTTAGTTTTGTTTAAAAGTTTAATTTACGTATTTTTGCCTTCTTTAACATACATAACTCAAAATTCCTTAAGCGGGCCACTAACATTTAACTATTCGATTTTTGTAAATTACAATATAATAGCCAGTAATTACTGGATTTCGATAAAAATTGGTTTTGAAATTATTAATACTAAAAGAAATGACCAAGAGTGAAGTACTTTAATTTTTTTAAAAAAGGCAAAGATGTATATGTAAATATTAAAAAGATTTTTTTAGTTAATTTTCTTTATCCTATGCAGTAACATTTTTTTAAAGAATTAAATTACATAGGAAATAGGCTTTTTATTGTCAAAGTAACACAAAATTCGCTCACATGCAAAGTATCTACTTAGTATTTGTTTAGTGTCGCTAAAGAGTTTTAAGTAAGTACAAAGATATTTAAAAAAACCTAATATTCTAACTAGAATTACCTTACTTTAAATTTAAACATAAAATATACTTCTTTAGAACATTCTCTTATACAGTTTTGCTTCATTTTTTAAACATAAAAGTACTTTACTTTTAGTCACTTATATTTATTATAGTTTGCCCTGTGTGTTGCCAATTGGAGTAAAATTTAGTGATTCTTAGTTTTGGACCATGCGATTAGTATTTTTAAATTATTGCTTAAAAATTAAAAAAAAATTGGGGTCATTTGTTCTCTTGTATCACCAATCCAGAGGTAAATTGTATATTATAACTTGGTAAGTATAGTTAAATTTTTGTATTTTTTTCATCAGTAAATATTCTTTATAATATTTATTTTTAATATACTATTAGATACAAACAAAGTTTTATTTTAGCAGACTTGTAAAGACAGTTTAAAAAGGGATTAATATTTCTAGAATAAATTTGCACAAAAAAATAAGAAAATAACTTTGGAAAGAAATATGTTATTGTCAAACATTTGTAATAAATTAAATAAAATTAAATAATTTTATTAAATGTTTAAATACAATAATTACAAAATAAAATACAGCCACAAAGATTAAAAAGTTTTTTTGTTTGTAACATGCATTTCATAAAGAATTTTTGTTCAGAAACAAAAATACTTTTTTAAAGCTTTAAAGTTGGCATTTCTTTTAAACTTGAAAAATTCTTGAAACAATAATTCACTTATTGCCGTCACAATAAATATGTTTTTTCACTTCTAACCTAAGAAATTGCTATTATTTACTTCATTCTCCTAACTAGAACTAATATTTCTCACCCTAGGTAAATAATGATAATAAAAAAAACCTAGGTTAATAATGAGATCAATTCTCATATCAAAGTTTGACACATGTCAAATTTTTACATATGTAAATAATGCCAATATGATTAGAAACACGCTCTAGTCTACTTAATATTCAGATACATTTAACAAATCGTTAGGAAATTACTAATGCCAAAATTAACATAATGGTAATATATCAATGTTAGCAGTGAAAAACATTTTATACATACCTCGGGTAAAAAGCTATTATTTACCTCGCACATTATATACCTTGGCGCTACGCGCCCCAGGATATAAAAACACCGGTAAATAATAGGTCACTTCTCACCCTAGGTATATAATATACTGTTCTGCGCTTATGCTTCTTCAAAACATAATTAAAACTTTCTATTTGCAAAGTGCACTGCCATTATACCACAATTAAATAGGTTTTGGCAAAGAAAACAATCCCATTGTGCTTAAATCAGACTTCAAATAAGGTCATACAAATTTCCATTAAATTGCAAATGCATGAAACAAATTGTGTTTAAATAGAGTTTTCAACCTAACTCCCTAATGTAAGAGGGTTGTTTTATTGTTTAAACTAAGAAGGTTTAAACTTAGCAGCAAGATTTCTTTTTCATTTTAGGCAGTTTTCATTTTATTAAATATGTTTTTTAACATAAAACAAAAACTTCACCTTAAAGTTATCCAAATTAAAATGCCTCAAAAGATTTTTGCTGGTTTTTTTAGAAGTTTAATTTAAAGTCAAATTATGAAATCTTTTTCTTTCTTTAACCAATCATTTTTTATGCGTAAATTTTTGAATAGTAAAATAGGCATCTTACACACAGCCCCGGATCTATATTTTAGCGCGGGGCAAACACTAGCCTCTGCCGCCCCTCACCCCTCTTATTTTTTTTTTTTTTTGTAAAGCGAAGATTTTGCATTTGCCTTTACATTTCTTTTGGAGAAAAAATTAAAGAGCAAAAAAAAGGTCCTCGTCTTTCAAATCGTGGTCCCTTCTAATGACTTGGCGCCCTATGTATAATAAACAAAAGTATCCTAAAATGTTTTAATTTTTTTCTATTTACCAATTAAAAGTTTAACTTTTTAGTATTGTATATTGTATTCTCTTTGTATCTCGCTTTGTTTTCGAAAAAGAAAAATTAAGCCACATTAAGTGATATTAAAAAGTATTTATAAACAGCATAAAATAAAATTAAAAATTAGAAAATACACAATTCTGACCTTGGTAAGTAAGAAAAATGACGACTTTAGATAAAATACAGGACTGCTCATATATTTTATTGCAAATAATTGTTTAGTTTTTATTTTTGTTTTTTTTTACCATGTTTTCTATGAGTACTTTTAAAACAAATTAAAGTTCTCTCTCAGTAATAAAGCTAGATATGAAAAAATTTTGGACACTAAAAAGTTGCATTTTTATAGGCTTTATCGGAAAAAATTATAGGCGTATTTTTTCTCAATAATATTGGGTACGGCGCCTACTGAGACGCCACTGGACCCAATAATCTATATCTAGGTAGAGCTTTACAAGCTTTTATTACAATAAATGTACCAAATTGTATCCCAATTAATTAAATTCTTTTAGGTATGTATTTAAAAAAAAACAACATTTTTAAAAAACTTATGATTATGTCCGAACATATGTTATTGTGATTTTTTTAAAGTCATAAGAAATTGGCCGTATTTAGGAAACACCCTGTATATTATTTTGAATAGTGTTGAGCCATTGCAGGCAATAAAGTATGTGTTTAATTCAAATAAAATAAATTTTTGTAGTCTGCATAAAAGTTTTGGTGAAAATGATTTTCCAACTATTATTTTAAAAAATAGGAAGGATTAAAGAAAACGCTAGAAATTAAAAACACGTTATAGCGAATAAACGACGCAAAATATTATATTTTAGAACCAGTAAGTATAGCTTAAGATTTGAGCCTCGCAAATGAGGTCAGTTTTTGTGTTAAACATACAGAAACATAAGTGTTGAATTTGGACCACCCTGTAAATTAAAATCGGAATTAAACGTAAAAAGTTTGTTATCCTCAAAAATGCAATATCCGATAAGAAAATAAATTATGAATAAGATCCCTTTTAAGTAAAACTGTCAAACCCTCATCAGTATAAATGAATTTGACCAATAATTGAAGACAATGTAATAAACCCCTAATTTCGGCTTAAATTTAATTATTATATTTATTTTTATATGGTGTAAAATATAAATTTAATACCTGATACTTAATTTTAAAATGTTTATCAATTCATTTAATGACTATGAATTATTTTTTTAACCGACTTCAAAAAGAAGGAGGCTCTCAATTTTCTGTACTTTTTTTTAATTGGTACGTTTGGTTTTATGGATTCCAATGAAGCTTTAGAAGTAGCGCGACATATACCGGATGTTTATCACAGATGGTTCCCCCTATACTGTTCGCTCACCGAGAATTCATTCACTTTAAGGAATCCAAAATAACAACAATAACAAAATTTAAACAGGTACCTTAATCAAATATTAAATATTGAAATTAAAATAGTGTAAAATAAATTGGGATTATTAGGCTAAAAAACTGGCAACCTACTAAAACCAACACATTTTTTGTCCGCATTCTTTTGATAGAGCTAGATTCGTTGGGCAAACAGTAGTTGTTTTACCTTTACAAAGGTACAATTTTTTTTTCTACGACCACATGCGAAAATAGCAAATAGCACACTGGTTTTATGCATAGAAAAGGCCTTAAATTACGCTATTGTTGCAAAGCAATTTACAACAGTAGCGTGATATATGATATATATGTTTTACAGTCATTCTTATAAATAAAAGATCACATGCCCAATGCCCCTGTAAACAAAAACAGCTGTTATCACTGTCATATTGTTATTTAAAATAAATTTGGAGTTATCAGGCTGTATATTGGAATTACATGTAAAAACCATGCAATATTTTTTAAATCAGGATCTTTTTAAATTTTTAAATGATAAAACTTATAGAAAGCTACTATAGGTAGGTGGTTTTTGATATAAAATATTGTCAAACAGTTCCTATAATATATTATAATATACAGAGTGATTTAAAAATCGATCACGAAACTTAAGAGGGTGATTCTACTTGACAAAATACGGGTAGAGCTTCATATATTTTTTTAAATGTCATTCGTTTTCGAGTTACAAGCCGTCAAAGTTCAATTTTATATTGGTTTTTACGCCATATTGCATTTATTTTTTAACCAATCTAGTTGATATTTGGCACACAAATTGAGCTTTGCATATTCTAAAATTTAAGACAAAAGTACTTTTTAAATACTGCCAGAGGACACTTTACCTAAAACTTAAAATTTATTTACATCATAACTTTTTTATTTTAACAGATATCGCAAAGTTGAAGGCGCAATCAAAAACTTAAAAATAAGGTACGTCTTTATTAAAGTCGATAAATCTTGAGGCACCAATAGACATCAGTTTTCATCAAATTACCTACATATGACATAGGTGTCCAGGCTAAACCGACAAACTTAACCAAACGATTCTCCAACAAAAATAATAAAAAACTTCATATAAACATATGTTCTAAAACGTAAAAAGTGTTTTTTTTAATATTTAACACACCGTAGTTCAAAAACTAAGACGTTTAGGACATATGTTTACATAATGTTTTTTCGTATTTTCTGTTGTAGAATCGCCCTGTAAAGTTTGTCGGTTGAGTTACTGGACACCCTGTATGTATGTAGGTAATTTGATTGAAATTGATGAAAACTTTAATGTTTATTGGTGCCTAAACGGTGAGGTTTATCGACTTTAATAAAGCGTATTTTATTTTTTAGGTTTTTGATTGTCTATAAAATGGCGACCCCAGCTTTGCGATATTTCGTCAAAATAAAAAGTTATGATGTAAATAAATTTTAAGTTTTAGGTAAAGTGCCCTCTGGCGGCATTTAAAAAAGTAATTTTGTCTTAAAATTTTAGAATTTGCAAAGCTCGATTTGTGTGCCAAATATCAACTGGATTGGTTAAAAATAAATGCAATATGGCGAAAAAACCAAAATAAAAATTAACTTTGACGGCTTGTAACTCGAAAACGAATGAAATTTTGAAAAAAATATATACGAAGCTCTACCCTTATTTTGTCAAGTAGAATCTCCCCCTTAAGTTTTGTGATCGATTTTTGAATCACCCTGTATATAATATTACCCTAACGTTGCAAAGTTGTCATTTGTTTTCTTATTTTTTCTGTAAAAACAAACAAACTTAAAAATTTATTTTTTTAGGTAAATAATTTGTGGTCGTAGGAAAAATAGTGTACATTACTTGTGTACAAATTACTTTATTATATTATTTCCTACTTTGTGTGAGTTTCCATGCACACTTGTAATGTAATATAAACATATGCTCATTGGGATGTCGTTATTTGACATACTTTTGGATTAGTAGATGTATTTACTTGTTTTTTATTACTTTCGGTTTAACCGGAAATAACTGCTACTTTTAAATTTTAAATGGTACCACCAGTAGGTATATTTTACTTTATTTCGATAGAATATGACATTTTATTTTTTAAATTCCAATCTAGTGTGCTATGAATGAGTAAGCTAAAACAGTTTATTTTAAGTCAAGAAGCCATGAAAAAATTAAATTAATCGTGTCCGTTGTTTTTCCGGCTTCGGGACAGAGTTTAGGTTTGCAAATTCCTACTTATGATCAAAACACCTTTTTTCAAATGAAACCAGTGGGCTCAATTAGCATATCCTAAAAGAGCATTTTATTCTGAATAATTTGATATCACATAAATAGGTATTTCATCATTTAGTATAAGGATTGGTAAGTATAAAATCATTTTATTACATGCTTTTTGAATAAAAACTTTTTCCGAAATACACTCTTAAGTGGTATCAAATTATTAGCAATTAAATGCCCTTTAGGATATGCTAAAGAGCCAAGCTCATTTTATTAAAAACAAAGTTCTTTAGACCATTAATAGGAATTTACAAACTTTGATGCAGCCCTAAGAAGTAAAAAATTGAATAACTAAAAGTTTAAAGAAATCAATACCAAACTAGCTCTCAAGAAAAATCCGGGCAAACAGGATTTAAAAACAGAGCATCGCGTGTGTATTTTTTTTATAATGGGAAAAGTTTTACCAATAATGACATAGGTAAGAAAATATTTTTACGACTACCAAAGACTGTAAATAAAACTTAAATACAAAACTGGGGATTATTGATCTTAAAATACGATCCTTATTTGGACCTCATTAATATTTTCCTTAAGGGGAAACAAATAAATTTTATGCAATAAAATAAAATCTTAACAAGACGCCAGACGAGAACTGGGCCAATGGTTTGCGTCTCAAAAATGTGTGTAAATAGTTTACCAAAAATGTGGTAAACAGTTTACCTAGAAACTTATAAACTTGTTAGAAAACTGAAAGAAAAGAAAATTGAAGACTATTCTATGGACATTTGGCTTGACATTACTTTTAAAAAATTAACTGGTAAAAGATACATTAAATTTAATCTCCCAGAAAACAAATAAAACATAAAATACTTTTTATTATATGGCTAAACATTTTTACTATTCTTTTATCTGGTTTAGACACCTAATAGGTGTATCTTTTACCAGTTAATTTTTTCAAAAGTAATGTCAAACTCTAAAATGTCCATCAGACATTTCATTTTTAATTTTTTTTTTTTTCAGTTTTGCTAACAAGTTTATAAAATAAATTTTTAACTATCTACAGGGTGAGTTTTTTAGATGCTTAGTACAAGAATATTATAAACTGCTTTAGATACAAAGATAAGTAAATGGGAGAAAAATGTAGTTTTAAGGGCTTACTTTAAATCAGCTTTTAATTTTTATAGAAAAAGAAAATAAATAAAATGGATTTTCAAAAATGTTTTCTTTCTGTTGCTTTGTTAATATGAAGAGAAAAAATAGTGTTAATAAAAAGCTTCGCATATGTTATTTTTTTATAAATGGGTAATTAGATTTTTAATGTAGTAGTCCGTTTTTGAGCTATGACATAAACTTTCATTTTTTAAATAAAAATCATAGTTGGTTATGACATTTTAAAAAAGGCCTTTTATAAGTTTTTTGACAAAGTATACCAAGATATACAATAAATTTTCGGCAGTATTTACAGGAAATATTCGTTCGAAGTTCACGTAATGCTGCGTCCAGACTTGCAACACTTTGCCGCGCCGAATAGCCCCACATAGAGCGGAGGTGGATGTGGGCGGAATTCACGTCGTTCTAGAGGGGCTTGGGGAATAATTCCGCGGTGTTTTAGAGCTTGTCGGTCTTTATGCATCAAAGAAGCGCGCAAATAGGTTGGTTTGTTTGAACGGATGTTTGGCAAATTGTTGCAAGTCTGGACGCAGCTTAACAATAATTGTATTTATTATTATATCGTATAGCCCTTGTTTCCGAAAAGCAAGAAACTTGGTTTTAAAACGCTATAGGATAAGTAAAGGAAACAATAATGATATTTTCGACAATCTTTAAATAGAAACGTTTTTACTTTTATTTAAAAATCTACGTTAATTAATACTGCCGTTAATTTAGTAGTTAAATTAATTCCTACTTTGTAATTTTTAATTTTGGTTATTTATTTTTTCAAATAAGTTTTTTTCTTTAACGACAAATTTTATATACTTATAATGTTCGTAAATCATTCAAGAACTTCCAAAAATAAAAACATAAATATTTGTTATATGTTATTAAAAGTGTCTTTAATAATTAAAATCTTCTAAGAAGGTTTTTTTATTATGTTATGAATTTAAAACATTGATAGTAATGGATAAAATAAAAGGAAAGTAATTGTCACTAATACCAAATCAATTGTTAAGAGCCAAATAATATAAAAAACAATTTATGTCCAAATATAGGTTATTTTTTTATTTAAAGTATATTTTGGTTACATCTTTATAAACCCTATAAAAGGACTTTTTTATATTGTCATAACAAACTATGGTTTCTCGTTAAAAAAATAAAGGTTTATATCGTAGGTCTAAAGCGGTCTACTATATTAAATATCGTTATTCTATTCCATTAAGAAGATAATTAGCTACAAGTTTTCCATTTACTTTATTTTATTCTGAAAATTTTACCGGAGCTACGGAAAGAAAATAATTTTGAAAAGATTGTTATTTCAAATTATCTAGGGAGCCGAGGTGATCTTAACTAAGCATTAAAATGTACAATTTTTTCCTTTTTAACAATCCTTGTATTTGTAGCAGTTTGCAAGATTTCTATACTAAATATCTAAAAAACTTACCCTTTATATCCATCTTGTCGCTATTTATTTACCGTATTATAAAAAAAAATATTTAAAAGTCAAAAACTAACACTAATAGTTTTCAGTGTTAAATACCAACAGTGTATTAAATTTCCATTGTCGTTACTTTTATAACCATTACGATATCAGATGGATACAGTTTGACCTGACAAGGGTTTCAATGTCTGGAATTGGAATTTATGTTAAAATTGTTATCTATACTTTATAGATATTTACCTAGAACTTTGAATAATTCCGGCATTTCTGAAATATACCTTCTTGTTAAGGGCAAAAAATACGTTTCTAATACAGGGTGATTTTTAGAAAACAATCACAATTTGGGGTGGAGATTCTACATTATAATGGTACAGCTTTATATTGGGTGTTCATTCAAAAACTTACCACTCAAGTTGTCAGCAAAAAGAGGCAGATTTAAAAATCACTGATACACGTCAGGATATTTATTAAGGGCGGACGTTTTTACAAAAAATGGACGGCGCCCTTCGACCCCTTAACCACCAGGGTTACCACCCAAAATTCCTAAATAAAAAAGGGGATCAAGTGATTTATTAATTTGAAACTTTTGACGAGTACTTTATAACCCTAGAATATAAAGTCAAAACCTTTACCTACTACAAAATGGCGGTACTTTAAAAATTACCCAAATACCTAATTGGAAGGGTCATATTTTTAAAACTAATAAAGTTCGATGTACTTCTTGTTGTCTTTTCTTAGAGCTCCCTTAACGATCTTTTAAGTTGTAATATAACAAACAGGGTGTTTAATTAAAAACATATACGTTTTGTCCTACTCTGTATATTATCACTAGTTTTACCATTTAAATAATATTTAAAAGAGCTCCAAAAAATATCATAGTAAGTACATTTAACTTTATTAGTTTCCAAATTATTGCCGTTTCAATCAGGTATTTGGGTAAATTTAAAAGTACCGCCATTTTGTAGTAGGGAAAGGTACTCGACAGGAGCTTTAAAATAATGAATTACTCGACTCCCTTCTGATTTATTAATTTTGGGGTGGTACCTTTGGTGGTTAAGAGGTTAAAGGGGCGGCGTCCAATATTTTGTAAACGATCACCTCAAAAATATCTTGACGGGTTTCAGCGATTTTTTGAAATCTGTTTCTATTTTTTAGATAACTTCAGTGAAAAGTTTTTAAATAAACACCGTGTATTAATAATATATTCTAAATTCATAAAACGAGCCATCCCTTATAATTTCGGTATTTCCACACTTACAAGAAAATCCTAAAACACGACAATTTTTATTTTCAGATAGGCATTTACTTGTTTAGACTTATTTCCTTCTCTTACCAACACAAACACCAAAAAATTTAAATTAAATATCCATTTGGAACTTTCATTTCATCCTGTACTAAAAGAATTTACAAGACTTTTCTGTAATATTATAGAGTTTTCTATGTGGCTATAAAAGGGCGATGGAAATCCTTAAAGAGTCAGTAAAGTTTTGATTCTTTTACTGTTCACTTCGAGACATTGACAAGAGTTTGTAGTAGTTGTAACCATATTTACGTTTTATTTTAATTAAATGTATAAAAACGACGATACGTGTTTTATACAAGGTGTTCCGGAACAAAATTTTCTAATATATAAATTACGAACAATTCGCTAAAAAACATGTTAAGTTTTTTATTATTTTCACTTTATTCGTTCTACATTCTGTAAACAATGCTAACAACCTGTTAAATAAAAGATAGTTAATCCCCATTATTTACAGTACATCGCAAATGGTAATTCCCATGACAAAAATTTCTTGGTAAGCATTGTTTATTTATAGTTGTTTTATTAATGGCATATTATTTTTAGCTTTTAAACAATCATTTAGTGTATTTAAAAGGTTGTTATAAAACTGCATAAGCTATTATTATGCCTGGTTTGTTTTCAGCGCTAACAGGTTCGCGTTGTATAATAAATAGGTACACACATGGGGCATGTTATTTGAGATAACAGTTGCTATTTGCCTCCGTTATAACATGTTATATATTCTGTTTTATAAAACAAAATTCTGTTAGGGTTAAATATACATTTTTGATTTAATCATTTAGTATTACAGGTTTATAGGTTCACCGGCGTAGATAATGTTTTTAAATTACCATATCTTAAAACTGAAACATGGGACCTACATCAAATTTATACTAGATGCTACTGGCCTTAGGAAAAACACTAAATTTGCGATAAAAGTTGATTTTTTGATTACCCTTACCCCAAAAATTCAAGTTTTAAAAGCGAATCCTCTGTTTTTTTTTCTAATCTGATCAATTTTTTTGAAGAAAACCCAAATTTCGCTAAAATATCTACCATTTTCTGATAACTAGAGCCATCTAAACAAAACTTAGCAAAATTAAGAATTTGTCGATAAAATTTGATTAAATTTATGAAAAAAAAAAACATAAAATCAACGTCCTTTTGAGTAGAAATAAGTTATGTACGTGCTGTGCTGCGTCGCACCCGTTATACGTGACATAATTTGCGCCTTGCCTAATA
>JACEGR010004945.1:0-79942 GCA_014170235.1 Listronotus bonariensis
AAAGAATACCAATCCATAGAACCCCACAAGTGAGATTTCAGCGTACCCTAAAAATTTAGTACCTACTCTTGACCAACAGATGGCGAAAGTAGTACGATGTCGCTTTGCTAATACGATTACCATCAGAAATTGATAGCAGTCGCTGACGAGCAGTCGGCCCGATCAGTTAGAAGTGAGGATATACGCAAAATTTAATAAAAATAAAATCCCCGATAAATGGACTCAGTATCCATATAATTATTAAATTTATTATTTCAGAATAGGATATATCGATGCGTTTTACAAAACATCGTAAGCGACATTCGCCAATTTTACGGGAAACGATTTTTTCCATCGCGTTATTAAAGAAAACCAAGATCTAAATGTTTTTATTTTAAACTTCTTAATTTGAATTACAAAACAAACATATTTAAGATTTAATGTCAAAATTTTCAGAATCTCCTAAAAAGCTAAAACATTTAAAATTCTAAACCTAAATAATAGTTAATTTATAAATTTATTTTTAGTTTATTCAATTGTAGGATGTTAAAGCCATTGAATTCATATTTAAATATACAGGGTGGCCCACCATATTCGACACGGTCTGTAGCTGGATAACCATGGGGTTTTTAAAAAAAAGTAAATACTGGAACATATACAGGTCGGATAAGACCACAGTATAAAATTATTTTACTCTATACAGGATGTCTCAAAAAAGTGTGACGTATCAAAGTTATATTTTTTAAATGGAACACCCTATATTTTATGACGGTTTTAGATTCTACATAAAAAATAACTCAAGTTTGTTTATAGTACTAAGTGTCTAATTTTATTCGTTTTTGTGATATTTGATTTTTTTCAAAATGCAGGGGTGCAATTAAATTAATTTTATTTTAACAATATAAACTCCTTAAACTTTAAACTTTGTTATAAAGATTAGGAAAAGTCTGCCTTATCATACGTAGGTCATATCGAGATCATAGATTATACAGGGTGATCAAAAAATAATTTCAATTTTTTAGAAAGTCAAATTCCAATATCTCTCTTATTTTAAATGGGACACCCTGTATTTTTACACCACATGATGACAAACCAAATGCTCTTTCAAATGGTGTATGGGTTGCCTATACCTATCTTTTATACTTTTTAGATAAATTCCGTTTTAACATATTTTTATTCTAAATGTCTATTTAAATGTAAGTAGGCTGTGATATAGCTATGCCTATTTACTAAGCCGTTATTGCAAAATCTAAATTTGTTGGAAAAAGCACAAAATTAAAAGATTTTGTATTATCTGCCACTATTTTTAAAATTCACAAAAAAAATTCATTAGTTGCTTATAATGCTACTTCCAATAACAGTTATTTTAGCTGAATGTGGTAATGATAAAACTTGTGTTTTTATACAATCCTAATAACGCCTCTGGTCAGTTATGACGACATTCTGTGACCTATAACTCGTTTCTTCCATTATTTATAAATTTTTTAAAGCAACTATTTAGGTTACCAGATGGTTTCTCCTGGAATATTTTTCAGGATTAACTCTAGACTAAAGTAAACCATTTTTTTCACATCTTACCAGTATTATATCATCTTGTTGTTGTAGAAGAAGGGTTTTTATTTAAAATCATTGAAATTTCTTTTAAACTGACTAAAACACTAGTAATCAATAAATGGTCGTTGTTATTTTCTTAAGAAAAATATTAATGGCTGCTATGTCACGGCCAACTTTAATTTAAATAAACATTTGGACTAAAAATTTGTAAAAACAGATTTTACTAAAAAAGCACAAAAGATAGGTATAGGCAACTTATACACCATTTGGAAAAGTATTTTATTTGTCATCATGTGACATAAAAAAATACAGGGTGTACCATTTAAAATAAGAGAGATATGGCTATTTGATTTTCTGAAAAATTGAAATTATTTTTTGATCACCCTGTACAATATTTGATCTTGATTTGACCTACGTATGATATGGCAGACTTTATTTAATCCTGTTACACATTTTAAAGGTTAAAGTGTTAAAGTAAAATCAATTTAATTTTACCTCTGCATTTTTCAAAAAAATCAAATATCACCAAAACGAATAAAATTAGACACTTCGTACTATAAACAAACTTTAGTTATTTTTTAAAGTAGCATCTAAAACCGTCATAAAATATAGGGTATTCTATTTAAAAAAATATAACTTTGATACGTCACACTTTTTTGAGACACCCTGTATGAGAGTAAAATAATTTTATACTGTGGTCTTATCCGACCTGTATATGTTCCAGTATTTACTTTTTTAAAAACCCCATGGTTATCCAGCTACAGACCGTGTCGAATATGGTGGGCCACCCTGTATATTTTATTTTGAAATCACTAGGGTTTTTACTACACAGTAAGGGTACTATAAGTCATCCCCAACTTTATCTTTTGAGCTGGGACAAGATATTGAGATCGGGTAAAGTTTGGGTGAAAAGGGTGACATATTTATTGTAGTGACAGTAAAAAGAACTCAAATTAGCGAAAATCATCTTATTAACGTTAAGTTACTACACAGTATAAGCTTTCTTTTAATATTAAAAAGAGTAATAATAATATTTCCGAAAAAAATAAAAACATAAACAAAAATAGACATAACCACATAAAACAACTTTCACTGACTGCTCGCTCAGTGGCACATTGTTGTCAGGTAAGTAGATTAAATTAAAAATCTCCCTCCTACCTTTGAGCACGCACTTTATAGAGGCAGCCTTGCCGCTTGATCTTTCGACCTAAAGCGCCAGAGAAAAACTCCTATAGATCAAATTCCTTTCTCTCTGTCTTCGTGTACTCAAACAACTAGTTAAATCTTTTCTTTTAATTCTCTAATTAAACCTGAGGCTAATACACACTTTATGAATCCCTTTTCTTTTATCCATTCATAAATAGAATCAGACCCTTCCGACGTTGCCAAATGCTTTCCATATTTTGCATGGTATAACGGACGTTGAGTAGTCGTTTTTTTCTTACTTTTAGGACCTTAGGGTTATGCATTTACAATTTTCATATTTTTTTATTTTTTCTCAAAATATGAGAAAAAAATGTAATTTTTACTTAATTATACATGTGATGTTCAGTTTCATTAACTCGTTTTACCAATTTTATCCCACCCAGCACCCCGTTTTCACTCCCTGGTCCCTTAAGTTTGTTTACTGATATTTTTAAAAAACGGAATATTTTGGATATGCGCCACTTACGTTTTATTTAGAAGAGTGTCTAAAACGATGTAAGTATCAATAATTTGTAAAAAACCCTTAAAATAGCAGAAAATCTTATTAAACTATTACCGTTATTACCTAACTAAACCATATAATTTTTATTAAGTGAGGGCCTTTTAAATTCCAAAATGATAAAAGTTATATACTGCTTCTAGGTAGGTGATTTTCGATGTAAAAATATTGTCAAAACAGTATAATATAGCAGTGAGGAAAAGTACATATCACACTAGTGTTACAAAGTAAAAATCACCCTAGTGTTGCAAAGTTCTCAATTGTTTTTTATTTTTTCTGTAAAGACAAACTTTATTTTTTCTGGTGAATAATTTGTGGTCGTAGGAAAAATAGTGTACAGTACTCGTGTGAAAATGACTTTCTTATACTCGTGGGTTTGTCGCACTCGGCTAACGCCTCGTGCTACAATATTCCCATTCGTGTGAAATTAGTCATTTTCCACACTTGTAATGTAATATACTATATTTTAATAAACATTTTTATCATTTTTTATTATAGGCATTTAAATACTGTTAAATAAGATAAGCAGAATCAACCCATTTTTCAAAACTACAACGTTTATTTCTAAATTCTTTTTTCCTTTAATAAATAAACGTGCAGCATTAAAACGGGATCACTACATGATAAATTCATCCTGTTGCAATATTCCTGTGCTCTTGTTTCCTGCTGTGAATAATAAAATGTAGTTGCAGATACCAAAATCCTTATTTAACCTTTGCTTTGTTGCAGTGACATGCGCTTAAATAATAATGAAGAATAAAGCAAGGCTTTTTGGCTGCAGCTAGAGAATATTAAGTCACAATTATGAGAAACTGGATTATTAGCAGCTTTAAAATAGTTGATTAAATAATTTTAGGAATTAACAACAAGATACAATTTATAACTTATATTAAAATATTGTACATTGTAGCGGGCAAACTTTTCCCATATATTAAAATCAATTTTTTTTTACGATTTCGAACTTTTTAGTTATTTTATCAATATTAATAGTAATTTCTCTATGTATATTTTGCAGCCAGAAATTGTTAAAGAATACCAATCCATAGAACCCCAAAAGTGAGATTTCAGCGTACCCTAAAAAATTTTAGTACCTACCCTTATCAGCAGATGGCGAAAGTAGTACGATGTCGGTTTGCTAATACGATTACCATCAGAAATTGATAGCAGTCGCTGACGAGCAGTCGGCCCGATCAGTTAGAGTGAGGATATACGTAAAATTTAATAAAAATGAAATCCCCGATAAATGGACCCAGTATCCATAAGATTATTAAATTTATGATTTCAGAATAGGATATATCGATGGGTTTTTGACAAAACATCGTAAGCGACATTCTTCAGTTTTACGGAAAACGTTTTTTTTTTCATTGGCTTTATTTCAGATGAAGATATGTTCTATATTAGTACGGCGGTTCATTTAATTAATGGTAGTTATTTGGGTACACGCCAAAAAATAAATTAAAAGTACCAAGAAACCAAAAAATAAAGCAAGTAAATAGAGAACTAAAATCGACGTTTTGGTCGCAAGTCTGCCACCGTTGTCAAGATAAATTGAATAAAAATAAAGAATTTAAAAATTAACTATTATTTAGGTTTAGAATTTTAAAATGTTTAGCTTTTTTAGGAGATTCTGAAAATTTTGACATTAAATCTTAAATATGTTTGTTTTGTAATTCAAATTAAGAAGTTTAAAATAAAAACATTTAGATCTTGGTTTTTCTTTAAAAATAACGCGATGGGAAAAAATCGTTTCCCGTAAAATTGGCGAATGTCCCTTACGATGTTTTGTAAAAACGCATCGATATATCCTATTCTGAAATAATAAATTTAATAATTATATGGATACTGAGTCCATTTATCGGGGATTTTATTTTTATTAAATTTTGCGTATATCCTCACTCTAACTGATCGGGCCGACGGCTCGTCAGCGACTGCTATCAATTTCTGATGATAATCGTATTAGCAAAGCGACATCGTACTACTTTCGCCATCTGTTGGGAAGAGTAGGTACTAAATTTTTTAGGGTACGCTGAAATCTCATTTGTGGGGTTCTATGGATTGGTATTCTTTAAAAATTTCTGGCTGCAAAATATACATAAAGAAATTATTTAAATTAGTAAAATTGTGGTAAAATATGGTAAAAATATACAGGGTGGTATATTTAAAAAGTGCCATTTTATTATCAAACTCCTGACGATGGCTATATTTCCGAATCTATGACAAATTGAATATATGAAATATGGTACTTTTTTTACGGTTTTTAAGGCTACCTTTCTATTTGTATCTCTCTATTAAAAAAATTGGGTTATAACTTCAAAATAAAAGTTAATGGAAAAATGAAGAGCGCAACCAAATTTTACGTCAAAACTTCTATTTCTCATTTACATATTTTTTTCTATTTCTGATATCAAGCAAGTTACAAGTGCGTTGCTAAATTAACAAAATTTGAAAAACTCTCTTCATCTCCATAACAAATCAAGCTAGCCATGATTCACTTTTTACCATTGAGATTGTTTTAAAAATTAAAATAGGGTTTGTGCAATCAGATTCGTTCTATTTCTTTTAGTTTCCTGTACAGGAGCGAAGTTTTTCGTGTATAAATAAACTTGGGACAACCTGTATTATGCTCCTTAATGTTTAAAACCTTATGTAGGAAAAACGTTAAAAACATATTTGAATTCAGCAATAAAATAACTACAAATTCCAAAACTTGCAAAATAAATCAAAATCCGAAAACAATTAAAATTTCCCCGAAAAGCCATTAAATAAAACCGCTTTATCTTTATGCCAACGTTGCTCCCTATTTTACTTTTACTGCAAAATACATTTTCTTGTATCACGAGTTGAATTATTAGCATCCTATTTTAAAAACGATTTAAATCTATTGCGATTGCTTAAACGGTTTTCTAAAATCTTTTTTATCTTTTTTCTTTGACATCTCACGAAGGTCTATGCCTAAATACTAGAGTACCGTGGGTGTCGGGTTATTAGATATTTAACCCATCGTTCCCCTGTTCCGTCAACCTTGTCCAAGCACTGAAACATGCAGTTGCATTTCACAGCACCTTTTAGACAACGCGGTAGTGCCACCACGGACGTTATTTATAAATAACTACTACCTAAATATGTCTCCCCGCTGGGAATCGAACCGCCGACCTCTGGCTTCGAAGATCAAAGCTCTGTCCACTAGGTCACGGGGAGAAAAATATTTTTAATATTTGATTAGTTTTCCAAAATATTTTTATTATTTAAAAGTCATAACGGCTACTGCCCTTTGTTAATAAATTTTAAAAATTGTGTCGCTATGTGTGTACGGTGGTGTTGCTATTTTTTGTAAAAATGACAATTTTAGGACTTTGGATTTATCACGCTTTTCAACAGAATTAATATTTGAATGTGTAGGAGTATCGTGCAATATAAATAATGCAAAGGTAGCTCTTTTAACTATTTATCACTCTTGCAATAATACTATACCAAACAGTTTTAACAGTTTCATAAATGCTTTTAACTCAGCCTTATGCCACATTACATCACATTATCATAGTATTTTATTATGCGGTGACTTTAACGTTAACAACCTAAAGGATTCACGAGAAAAAAATATTTTTTATGATTTGCTGGAAAGTTTTAATTTAAAATCAATACTTCCTCTAGAACCAACTAGAGAAGCATTAAACCAAGAGCCATCTGCCCTTGACTATGTTATTACAAATCATCCCAATTTTGAAGCATCAAACTTCTCGGCAAATATTGCCGACCATAAGGCTCAGCTCATTATCTTTCATACAGATAATGGTAGCAATGATATTATTGTAGCTAACAAACACTACTTTAAAAGATTTTTTGATGACCAAAACATCTTTCAACTGAACTATCAGCTTGCCCATACTGATCTTAGTCACTTATATACTTTAAAAGACGTTAATGAGGCATGGTTATTTTTTTCGAACAATTTCCAATACTGTTTAGATATAGCATGTCCCGTTAGAAAAATAACCGTTAAAAGTGTTCAAAACAAATCATGGTTAAACCAGGATCTAGTACAACAAAGTGAGCATGTTAAAGATTTGTATTGGCTTTCTAAATCCTTAGATACTCAAGAATCAAGAGATTTATATAATCAAACCAAAAAACCTTCCACGATAGACTTGCACTAGAAAAAATAATTTCTTTAAACAAAAACTCATTAATGCTTCATACAACTCAAAAATGATTTGGCATGTTGTAAATTTTAACTTGGGCAGAGTAAAAAAATGTTCTAATCCCTCTAAGCTTGTAGTCAATGACATTTACTTAACTAACCCCTTTGATATTAGTAATGAATTTTGTTACTTTTTTGCCACAAGTGCAGATAAGCTAATAACTTCTACATTAGGAAATAGTAGCTATAATATATCGGAATGTACGACATGTGAATCTCAAATACAGTCTATTTTTTTAACACCATTTAGCATACAGGAACTATACTCCGCTTTAAAAGACATAAAAAATAAATCGGCTTGCTCAAGTTTACAGGACATTCCCACTGCAGCTTTGGAGAAAATATGGGTAAATGTTAAATACCATTTATGTTACATTTTCAATTTATCATTGGATAGGGAATATTCCCTAATGATCTAAAAGTTGGAGAAATGATTCCTTTTTTAAGAAAGGCGATGTAGAGAGGATTGAAAACTATAGAGGGATTACTGGCCTACCTACCTTTTCAAAACTGTTTGAAAAGGGAATCTTGACTCGTTTGGAAGATTTTTTAACCAAGGGTAATCTTATCACTAACAAACAACATGGCTTTAGAAAAGATTGTTCCACTACAACAGCGACTTTTGAGCTGCTCAATTTTATTCATAAAGAAATAGACCAATCAAACTATGTTCTTGTTTTATTTTTTGATCTAACCCGAGCATTTGATTGCTTAAACAGCTCTTACTTGCAAAAGAAAATTCATGCGCTCGGCCTGCGAGGAGCAATTAACGAATGGATAGGGTCATACATGGAAAGCCGTAAAATAAGGGTTAGAATTGGAGCCACTTTATCAAATGAACATATATTAAACTGTGGGGTTCCTCAGGGCAGCATACTATCGCCTCTTCTATTCACTTTATTTATTAACGACCTTGAGGAAAATATATCAGAGTCAAACAGCAAACTAATACTCTATGCTGATGACTGCACAGTTGCCATTTCAGCTGACACTTTGGAGAATCTTGAGAGTCGAGCTAATAATGTTTTACAGAAATTTTCTGTATGGTGCTCAAAGAATAGACTGATTGTTAGTGAATCGAAAACCTGTTACATGACTTTTACAAAGAGAAAAATCATATCCCGAAATTTATCACTTACGCTTAATGCTAAACCACTTAATAAAACAGACAACTTTAAATTACTTGGTATTTACTTAGATCCACACATTACATGGTGCAACCACATAAATCATGTAGCTAGCAAACTAAACTCAGCATATTTTGCCATAAGAAATCTTTTTAATATACTTGAAACAAAACAACTACTAAACACTTATTATGCCCTAGCATTTAGCCATCTGAGCTACGGGATTATTTTTTGGGGCCAGTCTACAGACATTTCAAGAATATTCATACTGCAAAAACGAATAATTAGAAAAATATTTTCACTTCACCCTTTAGATTCATGTAAACCTTATTTTCTCCAATATAAAATTTTACCACTCCCTTGCATTTTAATCCTACAGTCAGTCTTATTTGTCAAAAAACATTTCAGCAAATTTCAACAAACCACAACTGTTCACAACTACCCCACCAGGCACAACACTAATATCTACATACCCCATTATAACACAACCTCATTTCAAAAAGTCCATACTGCTTTTGCAGCACTATGTATAATGCACTTCCAGCAAACCTTAAAGAATTAACATCATATCATAGATTTAAAAAAGGCGTAAAGAGCTATCTTCTACAAAAATGCTATTATGATGTCAAAGAATATTTCTCCATAGTTAGTTAGTATTTTATGTTTTTACTATAATATTTTAAAAATTTTGTTCATGTATTTTTGTGTTTTTTTTCTATTTTAGTAGTTTGAATTTTTTAAACATTTATTTGTATTTTTCATTGATTTATTGACGTTGTCATATCTGTAAGATCTTTAGACATAAAAGTAAATAAATAAATAAATAAATAAATAAATATATGTATACTATAATACTTTTTGTGATCGTCCAAAAATGTTGTGTTTATGTTAAATTTTAACACTGACTGTATATGGAAATTTCTACTAATAAGTTATTTTATAAAAAAATGTTTTAACTGGCCTTTAATCCCAAGAATATTAAATAATAAAACTATATATATATATATATATATATATATATATATATATATATATATATATATATATATATATATATATATATATAATATATATATATATATATATATAAGTATATAATATACTAACCAGATCGTTGCTCTTGATATATCCAAAGCTTTTGACCAGGTCTGGCATGCCGCACTTCTTAATAAACTTCTTTTGGTTGGTTTGGTTGGTTTATTATTCACCTTCTTTTTTACATTTTGCTTTTCAGGTACTTTAGTAAAATATTCAATTACATGCTAGATCACAAATAATACCAGGCTGGCGGCAAGAATATATTTTGCATTAAAGAAGACTTCTATTTTTCGAATATAGCATGTCTTCTTTAATAATATTCTAAAATATTATATTTCAGACATTCTAGGGTGAAAATTATAATAAAGAGAAAATATGTATTTCTAGCACGAAGGTTAAATTGTTTTTCTCGGAAAAAGGCTTTAATTTATTCACTTAAAAAAAACATTTTAAAGACGTGAAATGGAATAAAATTGTATAATTTATTGTGAAGTAGACTTTTAAACAAGCTAGACTTTACGCCATTGGGGCATATTACCATATAGAACTATTTTTCTGAACATGGAGCCGGTGGACTACAACAACTATTTCAGCTTTGCTAAATAAACTAACTTAATTGCCTGCACTCGGAATAACCCGTACCGGCTTAATCAGAACTTTAACTTTTTTACTTAATGTGCTCTTTTTTAACACGCTTTTATTAACTTGGGTTGTAACTATCTATCTATCTATCAATCTATCCATCTGGCTGCCTATGTAACGGAATCTTTGAGCCTAATTTTAACCAACTTCCAGCTATTCGATTTCTTTGAAACTTTGCACACGTATTAAGGACCCATGACAATGCAATAATCTGCAAACAGTATCCCTTTATCTTTTTTTTAATCGCCAGGAAAAAAATTCCATTATATTATAAAAACAACACCTAGGATGCCATCTGTTGGAAAAATTTCAAACTTTGCTATTAAATGAGGAAGAAATTTTTTAGTGGATTGCAAAGTGTTGACAACGGTCCAAACATTTCCTGAGTGCCATCTGTTGGCAAAATTTGAAACTTTGCTACTTAATGAAGAAGAAATTTTTTAGTGAGTTGCAATCTTTGCAAATTTTAAAATTTGCTACCATTGTCATTTCATAGGGCGCTGGTTATTTTCTTTTTGCTGCTTAATTAATTAGTATGTTCTAATTTACTGTTATATTAAGAATTTTGTGCAATATAACGAACTAAAAATGAAAAATAATTAATAGTTTAAAAACTAAAAAACACGCTTTTATATGCAACCGAACTAAAAATTAAAAAATAATTTTTCATAAAAAAATATTTTCACTTCATAGTAAAAGCGTAGGGTGCATTTTACTATTTTTTCATAACTTTTCCATCATAGATATTGGCAAATATAATAATTATAACATTTAATATATTAAGCACCCCACGCTTTTTACTATGAAGTGAAAATATTTCTTTAATGAAAAATTATTTTTTAATTTTTAGTTCGGTTGCATATAAAAGCGTGTTTTTTAGTTTTTTTAAACTATTAATTATTTTATTTTTTTCTTGCGCCACTTTGTGTATCTATAGGGTGTTCGCTAATTAATGGTACACAGTATTAAGATATAACCAAACATACTTATATCCTAAAGTTAATAATAAAAAAATACAGGGTGTCGAAGTAAAAAAAACTACTATTATTTTTGATATTTTTTGAATGGTTTAATAAAAAAATTATCCAGAGTTTTTTTATATATAAGCTAATTCTTAAGTACTTAGAAAACACAAAAATTTTGCATGACAGGCAGTATGGATTTCGCCACAAAAGATCTACAGCAGATCTTCTTTCCTTCGTATCACACTGTTGGAATAAGTCTCTTGAGTTTCTAGGTCGTTGCTCTTGATATATCCAAAGCTTTTGACCAGGTCTTGGCATGCCGCACTTCTTAATAAACTTCCCTCCTATGGTCTTTCAACTAAACTCTGTACTTGGCTCTCCTAGTTATCTATCTGATCGTCGTATATCAAGCTATTGTGGACGGCCATTCTTCAAGCTTCCACCAAGTAAATGCTGAAGTCCCTCAGGGCTCAGTTCTGGCAATCTCAACATTGTTCCTTCTTCACATCAACGACCTTCTCTCGCCCACAACTAATTCCATTCATAGTTTCGCCGACGATAGTACCCTCTCACTCCAGTTTTCAGGTTCCTAAACCCATTACTAAACCTGACTTGGAAAACAAACGCAGAGCGATGCAGACATCTCTTTCGCAGGATCTTAATTTATATTATTGGATTGGGGCGCCAAAAATCTCGTTCACTTTAATGCATCCAAAACACAATCATATTTCTTGTCGCGAAAGAGTCATCAAATACCTCATCCTCTACTTATGAGAGGCCAAGTTTTACAGAGCAAAGACATTTTCAATCTTGTGGGCGTCACATTTGAAAGTAACCTTAACTGGCATAAACACACTGTATCTATAGCCACGGCAGCCTCAAAAATGGTTGGATTTCTCTTTCGAGCCAAAAGTATTTTTCCCCTTCTAATTTATACACTTTATATGTGTCCCACATCCGACCTCCCTTGAATATTGTTCTCATATCTGGGGCATGGCGTCCCCCACAACCCTAAGCATTCTTGATTCTATTCAAAGAAGAGCTATTCGTCTCATTAATGATCCTTCACTTACAGAAAGGCTTCCCTCTCTTGCCCATCGTCGGGCTGTGGGGGATTTATTGCTTTTTATAGGTACTTCCATGGCTTCTGCTCCGACGAATTATCCAGTATAGTCCCTCCTCTTGCAGCTCCCAACAGAGAAACTCGTGGTCCCGCGCGTATGTATCCCTATACGGTCCAACTTGACAGGCCCCGAACTTCTCACTTTGTTCGTCTTCTTTTATCCCTAGAGTTTCTAGATTGTGGAACCTGCTGCCCGCGAAGATCTTTCCCTTCCCCCCAAATCTTCAAGTATTTAAGTCCCGTGTCAACAAACTCCCTCTTATCTCGCTTAAGACACCCACGGTACGTTAGTATTTAGGCTTTAAGCTCGTGGTTTGTCCAAAGAAAAAAAAGTTATTTAGATTTGATATTTATTTTTATGTGTAAATTGGAAAGGGCTCGTCTTAACTTTTTTGTGATACTCTATATGTACTAATCTAAGTAAATAAGTAAACTCTCCTATGCTTTCTATACAAAAAATGTATACTTTGTAAGAATGACTCTGAGCAACCGTTTTCAAGATATTTGCATTTAAGAGTTTGAGTGCAACCAAAAAATGTCTTTAAAAACAGTGTACAGGATATAACTTCAACTAACTCATATAGAACAAATGATTTAATGTATTCCTTCCATATACTTTTGGTCGTACTAAACCACTGGAAATGCAAATATATTAAAGACGGCTGCTCGACGCCATTCTTACGAGGTATACCCTTTTTTTGTAAAACTGTTTTGGATATGCTGATATCTCAAAACCAGCAATAATTGATGTATATATAGTGTGTTACTTTTATGTGAATTTAATCACAGATTCAAAATTTGTTAATATATATATATATATATATATATATATATATATATATACATATATATATATATATATATATATATATATATATATATATATATATATATATATGCATATATATATATATATATATATATATATATATATATATATATATATATATATATATATAGTATATAAGATGTTCCATTTAAAAAAAACCTACTTGCTAATAAAAATTATATTTTAGTGACTCCTTGATGTAAAATTAGTACTATAACTAAAAAGGGTGTATCTGAATAAACATTTTTTAATTTAAGTTTTATTTTTGTATCTTGTATAGGAGCGAAGTTATTTGGTGTATAAATAGAGTTGGAACACCCTGTATCTTTAGTTAGGTCCCATGTCCTAGTCTTGAGATACAATATTTTGAAAATATTATTTACGCCAGTGCAAATGAGCATGCTAAATGTGGCAGAACAACACTATTGTAAATTAGGTAACTTTTTCCTGTTTTACATATAAAATCCGTTTTAAATCTCACAATTACCCTCATTTTCCTGTTTTCTTTTACAAATGTGCCGCATTTCGAATACTGACAAACTCATTGACTGTTGGACGTTTGCCATCGGTGAAACACGACCGAAAAACGTTTTACACCCTCTTTTGACCGTTATTTGTAAACGGCTTTTGTCCACCATCAGAATTGTTCTATTTATTTCATTACATTTAACTAAACATTTGTATTATTTGAAAATGCAAAACGGTATTTAGTTTGTAAACTAAACTAATTTTAAAATAAACATCATTATTGCTTTTGTTTTAAAAAACAACTTTTAAATTATTAAATATTTTTACCAATAAAAAACTGTTAAACTAATACACTTAAATTTACTTATTTTTCATGCCAGTTATTGCCCCAGATAGTTGTTTTTTTATTATCATATCAGCATCTTCTAGTTTTACCTCAGTAGTTTTTCATTAATCTGTAGACAATCCACGAAGGCTAAAAGCCTAAATACTAACGTACCATGGATATCTTAAGCCAGGTAAATGGAAGTTTGTTAACACAGGGCTTGAATACTTGAAGATTTGGGGGAGAAGAAGAAACCTCCTCGGGCAGCAGGTTCCACATTCTAGAAACTCTAGGGATAAAAAAACCAGCAAAGTAGGAAGTTCCAGGGCCTGTTCAGGACCGTATAGGGATGCATACGTGTGGCACCACCAGTTTGTCTGTCGAGAACCGTGAGTGGAGGAATTATACTGGACAATTCTTTAGAGCAGAAGCCATGGAGGTACCTATAAAAAGCGATGAATCCCCCACAGCCCGACGATGGGCAAGAGAGAAAAGCCTATCTGTAAGTGAAGAATCATTAATGAGACGAATAGCTCTTCTTTGAATGGAATCAAGAATGCTGAGGGTTGCGGGAGTCGCCATGCCCCAGATATGAGAACAATATTTCAAGGGAGGTCGGATTTGGGACACATACAAAGTGTATAAATTAGAAGGGAAAAATACTTTTTGGCGCGAAAGAGAATCCAAGCTTTTTAAAGCTGCTGTGACTATAGATACAATGTGTTAATGCCAGGTAAGGTTAATTTTAAATGTGACGCCCACATGATTGAAGGTGTCTTTGCTCTGTAAAACTTGGCCGCTCATAAGTAAAGTATTTTATGTCTCTTTTTGCGGCAAGGAACATGATTGTGTTTGGATGCATTAAATGGACGAGATTTTTGCGCCCCAATCAATATTAAATTAAGATCCTGCGAAAGAGATATCTGCATCGCTTTGCGTTTGCTACTTTGACACTTTAATACTGCGTTTGTCATATGAAATCGATCTCTAAAAATATCTATTTATTCCATCTTGCTATTTTTGAGTTTTTGATTATATGTGCATATTACGGCTTTAACTTCCTATGGAAAATTGATATTTATTATTCATCAATTGATTTCTATTGAAATTGATAAATTAAACCATTTTTTAGATTTTGTTTTAATTTTTTAATAAACATTTGACCAGTTTTAGTTGCCTATCTAATATAAAACATATTCCAAGCTCCCATATCTATTTTTGTTACATTTTATCTCAATAAAACCCTTATCACAAAAATCATTTGTGGCTGAACAAATCTCTATTATAGATATGTAAAAAGTTGGCAATTTTAACTCTAAAGGGATGTGGACATATTAAGATGGGGACAAAACCGATAAAAAGCCTGATAAAACCCGACAATCTATAGCAAAGATTGTATAGATATAGTTTGTGAGTTTTTAAATTTTTTAAAGTTTGTTTTATGGCAAAAAAATGTTTGCATATATCGTCGATTTTTTACTAAAGTATATAAATTTAAAAACTGAATTAGGTTGTCCGTCACTTTATGTATAGTGTATCTCAAAGTATATCGCTTTGGCTTTTGACGGGCAATACCCCAATAAACCTTTAGCCCTGATTTATGACCTATTGTTATTGGGCAAACCTATGAGTTCATAATGATAGGGGTGGCCATTTATATAAATATTTCTGCTAATATTTAGTTGTAGTGTATAAATAACCGTTTTTACTATGCGTTTCGAAAAAGTTGTTCTACGAGAATACATATATTATAACTATGTCGCGTCGAAATCATTTGTCATTAGATGCAAAACAGGTTGTAAAAATGTGTATGAAACTTTAATCAGTAGGGAACTTATTAAACAAGAAGCCTTAAAAGAAACCTGTCTACTTACAAAAACTCCAATATCGTCGATAAGGGATAATATGAATAGTGAAGAATTGAACAAAAGAAAAAAGTGTAGTGATTTTCGATCTCACCGTATAGACAATAGTGATCAAGACCTAATAAGAAGGAAAATATATTGTCTTTATGAAAGCGGAGTTGTTCCTACCTTGGATAAACTGAAAACGAATCTAGAAGAAGACGACACTAATATAAATATTAGCCGTGCCATCCTCCATAGAGTTGTTTGTAAAATGGGATTTAAATACTGCAAAATAGACAAAAGACAAGTAGTAATGGAATCGCACAGATTACGCACTTGAAGATTTAATTACCTTCAGGAAATTAAAAGATATAGGTTAAAAAACAGATCCATAATTTACCTTAATGAAACATGGTTCGATACACACGACACAGTATTCAAAGGATGGGTGGATTCCAGTCAAAACTGTCAGACGAAAGCACCTTCAAATAAAGGAAAACGCATTACCATAATACACGCTGGTTCAAAAGACGGATTTGTCCCAAACTGCTTGCTGTTGTCTGCAAAAGAATATTAAGGATTCTAGCTTGGATTATCACGAGAATACAAGCGCAGAACTTTTTGAAAGCTGGTTTCAAAATTCTCTTTTAAAAAATATTCCAAACAACAGTGTTATTGTCGTAGATAACGCAAGGTACCACAGCCGTCTGCTACACAAAGCACCAGCTTCATCAAGTTCAAAAACTAAAATCCAAAAATATTTGTTAGAAAATGATATTTATTTTGAATTCAGTTACAAAAAGCGCAACTTTTGGAAGTCCTAAATTCATATATATAATTATTAAAACTTTGCATTTAATTTCTTAATGCAATTTTAAGATTATACCTACTTAAATAAGCAATAAACTATAAATGTTTATATTATTAGAGTCCGTCCCTAATGTTCTGCCGTTTAAAACCTACTGATCCGCAGTTTTATTGCTGTCGGCAGGTATATTGGAGTACTGCCGTCAAAAGCCAAAGCGATATACTTTGAGATACACTATACGTTATAGTACATTTTAAATTAAAAATGAGACAAATTACTTTTTTTCTATCACTGCATTTATTAACATTGTGACTGCAGTTTCGAAGCTTTGCTACATTTTCAAACTTAATATTCTAAATTTCTTGGAACTTGTATACAGGTACTGTTATATACGGTTATGTCCAGGGTTGGCATCCGGTGATACAATATAACATCCCTAAATTTAAAGACATTACAGTTGCACTAAAAGAAATAAATTGCTGGTAGTAATTTTTTATCACCCGGTATATACAAGTTTTAAGTATTTTAGAATATTCAGTTTCAAAATGTAGCAAAGCTTCGAAACTGCAGTCACAATTTTAATAAATACAGTCATAGAAAACAAAGTAATTTGTCTCATTTTAATTTAATATATGTATAAATTTATTAATAGAGTAAACAAATAAAAGTATATTGATTTACTAGAAACAGTATTAATTTTCAACCTTCCTATATTACGTCAATAACCCTATAAAACATTTTTAATGATTTGTTTTTTACGAGAAACTTGACAAATTGAAAAAGTAATCACTTAAATCTAGTATTGTCTTTTTATATGTAATAAATTGAATGTGTGACCAAAGTTATTGTGTTTCTTTGTATCTGCAGATTATTGATGATAAAATCAGTGTATGGGAAGAATGAAAAACTTTATTGGATTTTGTTACACAATTTTTAGTGGTATGATGCACGTTTTTATGACAAGAGGGACATTTTTAAAGTTTGGTGACTAAAGTAAATTTTACAAAAATACAAAGTCTAATACATTTGTAAAAAGGTTTAACTATTTTAAACCAAAAAAAAAATAAAATATGCTTTTTCTTAAAAAAATAAAAATTACTAAATAAATAAAAAATCAGCCACCAAAAAATTGTTACAATTTATAGCGGTATGATGAACATTTTCATGAAATTAGGGAAATAAATTTAGTAAACATTTTTATACTAAATTAAAAAATATATTTCATTTCTTTTAAAAAATTAAAAACAAAAAACTATTTAATAATAATGTGACGTTAGATTTTGTATACATACAGGGCCACTTGACGTCACTGGGACAAATGTACCATGTGGAACTATCTTCTTGGGACAATGAGACCGGTGGACCATCAAAACTACCTTTGCATTTTTTTAAAAACCAACTTACTGACTAACTAAATTTAGTACGGGCATACCCCCAACTAGAGGTAGCCCGTACGGGGCTGAACTTAAACTTTAACTTTTACAACCTTCACTTCTACTACCTACTTCTTATCTGATTTCCCTTTCTAATTTTTTTCTCCTCTTTAAATATTAAATTTTCCAGTGTTTGTTTTGCATTTCTACGCGACCCAGTTTGTTTAATGTTTTTATTTTATTATTATAAGAGTAACCTAGAAAATTGTTTAATTTATACTTTAAAAACCTTGACACCTCACGTATATCTTTATTTAGCAAAATTCCCCATGTTAAGTATCCTAATTAAAATGTATACTTATTTTAAAATTCCCAAAAATGTATATTTTTGAAATTCCCAAAATGTATACTTATTTATACTAGGTGTTCACAACAAAATAGGACGATTTAACAAAATCAAGACCATTTTCTGAATATCAGGGGTTCCAAAACTTATTTGGACTTTGACGCCCTTAAAAGCTTCCAATTGTCTTACGACGCCCTTAAAGTGCCAAGAAGTCAGGGGCCCCAACAGAAATAAAATTGATAATTAAAAAGGTCTTTCCCTTTTGTACCGTACCAACTCTTAAAAACAAAGTCGCCTTTTATAGTTGTATACCAAAAAAAGTGTTACCCTCTGTGGTGTTTATGTTATTTCACGGCGCCCTAGACTTTAAAAACAACATTGATGACCAAAATAAAACCTTTTCCTTTTTGTCACATCAACACGCGTCATAAAAAGCACAAAAAGGTTTCTTACCTTTCCCTTTTTTTCTCCTTTATCGCATCAACACGCGATGCCCCTAGGACAGCTGTGCGTCGCCCTGGGGCGTCGCGGCGCACAGCTTGTGAAACCTGCTGTATATCATAAACCCCTAAATTTTCAAAAATATTGTTACTTTTTAAATCCTTCAAATAAGTGAATGTTTTTCAAAATCACTATTGCGATCTTTACTCTAAGTCCGGCAAGCATGACATGGTTAACTTTTGATAAACACTGGAACACTTTAAGGTATTTATAATAGTAATTGTAATTTTATTTATAATTATAGTAAGAACATTTTAAAAGCGCAAATTCGGTACCCTTTGAAAATAATACAAAAACATAAAGAAGACCGCCTGCAATCGGACTATTTTATACAAAGGCGCCGCTATCCTTTATAGCGACGCGCCGATACACTATGGGATAGAAATCCAAAATTTTGGCCAAAAAGCAACTTTGAAATTTTAATGGCTTATGCTGTGTATTTCAAAGTAGACACTCCAAACTACATGTACGCAAAATTATAAAAGGATATGACGACTTCTATTGGGGTAATAGGAAAGTTGAAAATGTATTTTAAGTAAACATAAATATACAAAATTTAATCTACTTAGTTTATTATTAGTTTTGTTTACTAAAAAAAGTAAAAGAGTTTAAATAATAAGAGCTATTGTTGTGTTCCCAATGCAGTCTCGTGAAGTCTCGCTACTTTTGTCAAAGATTTTTTTACCTTTCTCTTTATCAGTTTTTGTACTTACAATTGCCTTCCTACTTTTTGCTACTTCTGAGTGTAAGGACAGATACAAGATATTTTTATAATTTACAAGGTTTTCCATTTTAAAATGTAATATGTTTTGTCCTACACTGTATATCCTAAAAGATAAAAGCATTCTGATGAAAGATATGGATTCTACAGAATCTACCCAACAAAACAGTGTTTTTAATTTATTTTATACGTTAAAAATAAAAAAGTTGGGAAGATGTATCTCTATTACGCTTCTAAGAATAATTTAAAGTTATTTTTCAGATTTGGATGGTCATATTTCCGAAACTAATTGAGATAGACACATCAAATGTAGTATTTTTAAAAGCATTTTAAAAATTTTTTTGGTGGTGATATAATATTCAGGGTATTCCATTTAAAAAATCATACCTATTGTCGTACCTTGTATATCATATGAGATAATAATCATCGGATTGCTAATTAGAATACTACCGAATTAACCAAACAAGCTGACATTTTAGTTTATTTTGTACAATAAAAACAATAATTTTAAGGGGGTGTAAATTTATAATAACATATAATAAGTTTTAGGTTTCCAAAAGCATTTGTAATAATTTATAATATTTTTCCAGTAAAAAGCACCTCATTTTAAGTTAGATTGGTAAGTTTCAGAATTTTGACCAAAAAAATTAATTTCTACCATAGTGCGATGACCAGCTGCATCAACCGGCATATCATAAAAGAAATATAGCAAAGGCGGCCGCGAAGACAAGCATGCCGATTTTTTTCTCTTATCAAAGAGCACCGTATTAACATTTTTAAACTGTTCCTTCTATAAACCAACCCTATATAATTTTAGTCATAAAAATGACAATTTTATGAGAAATTTCATATTTATACCCTTATTTTAATAAATTTGCCCCATTGTTATTTTACATAACCTCGTAAACAGAAATGAAGGTCCAATGTGAGTTTAACAGCAAAAGTTTTCACGACTGCCGAGAAAGTAATATTTGTAATTTTACTAAAAGCACATCGGTATAAAATACTTGTTTAATAGTTCAGTTAAAGATTCATTACCATTGTGGTGCACCCGAAGATGTTAAGGTATAATGGTTGTTAGATGTAGTTGGGTTAAATTATGAGACTTTTATCCTTTGTGCGTCCCATAGGGTATTAACAAAATAAGCCAAGAGTATTATCATAATATTTTAGTTTTATTACAAGCACAACTTAAAAAATTGCTTGGGGTAAAAACTTAGTTCTTATAGTCCTGGGGTAATAAAATTGACTTCATGTTAAAAACACTTTTAAAACCTTTTAAGGGGGGCTCCTTTTGACAAGTCTATCACGATTATTCATACCGCCATATATGGAAGCGACGCTTTAAAACCAGACTGTCAATTCTGACATGTTTCGGGTGTCGGACTGGACAAACGCATGACTTTTTTGTCGAACAAGTTTACCACAATGTTTTACATGCAATTTTTAAACATTGTGCCAAAAATCGTAAGTGTTGTAGTCACGAAACCATAAGCTCCATTGACATGTTTTGGGTATCGAATTCGGCGGGTTTTGTAACTGTAACCCTTATTATCTATGTAAAACATTGTGGTAAACTAGTCTGATAAAAAAAAGTGACGCGTTCGCCCAGTCCAAGACCCGAAACATTTGACATTGACAGGCTGGGTTAAAGCGCCGCTTTCATATATGGCGGTATGAATATTCGTGGTAGACTCGTCAAAAGGAACCTCCTTAAAAGGTGTTTAAAGTGTTCTTATCATAAAGTCGATTTCTTTACTGGCTCTGGGACTATTATGGTAATTAAGGTATTGTCCTTTAGTATTTACAAGTATAGATCAGAACTACTCTACCTACACTGATCTTTTGGTAACAGTATTTACTTACACTTTCTACTGCTAATTTCTTACTTTAAATTTAATACTAAATATTTCTAGTTCCCTTAAAATGTATTTGTATTAATAAATTCATCGATATTTCATTGGTTTACCTTTTTTGAAGCGCCTCAGATTTAGTCTAGATGTATAAGGTTTTGTCATATAAATAATTAAATTCAACTGGTTTGAACATTAATATGCTTAGAATCGAAATTAATTTATTTACAACTATATTTTCGTAGAAACTGCCTGCTGTTCTAAAATAACCGAAACATATATTATTGGGTAAACGACAACATTAATCGATATTTCACCCATACTTGACCGGACTAATATCTTTCCACCGAGGCTTCGTTGTTTCATATATTCGATGAGATTTTGTGTGAGTAGAAAAAACAGTAAACGATTAGTGTCTGTCTTTATCTACTGACTCCATTTAAAAGGTGATGGGTAATGTTCTAGTTAGTTCGAGGATAGTAAATGATGTGAATTGGTTTTTTGCCATGTCCGTGCCAGCTCTAATTAAAAACTAAAATTAAGCGACTTGACAACGTTGCAGTTGCAAATTTAGAACATAATGACATTTCATAATCAAGTTTTGCTCTCTGTTGTCTGTTGCAGTTAATATTCCATTTTTTTAAAGAATATTTATGATTTATGGGATGAATGTAATAAAAAATAAGAAAATAGTTAGTTTACAACTAGTATTAAGAGTTTACCTATGATGGATTTCGTTAAAAATTCAGCAATGAAGCAAAACGATGCAAAGTGAGTTTAAGTTTATCTGCAGTTCAAGTCTAAATAACGAACTTACACTTTATGGCTATATATAAAGTTTCTCGAAACACTGACTATTATCCTACTTTGTGTTATTTAGGTTTTTTTTTATCTTTGGACAAACCACGAAGGCTAAAAGCCTAAATACTAACGTACCGTGGGTGTCTTAAGCGAGGTAAGAGGGAGTTTGTTGACACGAGACTTAAATGCTTGAAGATTTGGGGGAAGGAAAGACCTCCGCGGGCAGCAGGTTTCACAGCCTAGAAACTCTAGGGATAAAAGAACGAACAAAGTGGGAAGTTCGGGGCCCGTCCAGTTGGACCGTATAGGGATGCATACGCGCGGAACCACGAGTTTCTCTGTTGGGAACCGTAAGTGGAGGAACTATACTGGACAATTCTTCAGAGCAGAAGCCATGGAAGTACCTATAAAAAAGCAATAAATCCCCCACAGCTCGACGATGTGCAAGAGAGGGAAGCCTTTCTGTATATGACGGATCATTAATGAGACGAATAGCTCTTCTTTGAATAGAATCAAGAATGCTTAGGGTTGTGGGGGACGCCATGCCCCAGATATGAGAACAATATTCCAAGGGAGGTCGGATGTGGGACACATATAAAGTGTATAAATTAGAAGGGGAAAAATACTTTTTGCCTCGAAAGAGAAATCCAAGCTTTTTGAAGCTGCCGTGGCTATAGATACAATGTGTTTATGCCAGTTAAGGTTACTTTCAAATGTGACGCCCACAAGGATAAAGGTGTCTTTGGTCTGTAAAACTTGGCCGCTCATAAGTAGAGGATGAGTATTTGATGAGTCTTTTCGCGACAAGGAACATGATTGTGTTTTGGATGCATTAAAATGGACGAGATTTTTAGCGCCCCAATCCAATATTAAATTAAGATCCTGCGAAAGAGATATCTGCATCGCTCTGCGTTTGTTTTCCAAGTCAGGTTTAGTAATGGGTTTAGGAACCTGAAAACTGGAGTGAAGGGTACTATCGTCGGCGAAACTATGAATGGAATTAGTTGTGGACGAGAGAAGGTCGTTGGTGTGAATGAATGAATGAGAAAGAATGTTGGTGCCAGAACTGAGCCCTGAAGGACTCCAGCATTTACTTGGTGAAAGCTTGAAGAATGGCCATCTACAATAACTGATATACGACGATCAGATAGATAACTAGAGAGCCAAGTACATAGTTTAGTTGAAAGACCATAGGAGGGAAGTTTATTAAGAAGTGCGGCATGCCAGACCTGGTCAAAAGCTTTGGATATATCAAGAGCAACGATGTGGGACTCACCTAGAAACTCAAGAGACCTATTCCAGCAGTGTGATACGAAGGAAAGAAGATCTGCTGTAGATCTTTTGTGGCGAAATCCATACTGCCTGTCATGCAAAAATTTTGTGTTTTTCTAAGTACTTAAGAATTTGTGAATTAATTAGTTTTTCATTACTTTACAAAAACTGAGAGAATTGAAATTGGTCTATAGTTAGGCGGAAGAGATTTAGATCCTTTCTTGGGAATAGGTTGAAGACGTGCAGCTTTCTAGCTCTCCGAAAGATACCTGTGTCGTAAGAAATTCGAAAGAGCCGAGTTAAGATTAGTGCAAGTTCTGGAGCACATTTTTTAAAACGATTGCTGGTATGCCATCCAGCCCAGACGATTTCTTGGTGTTAAGGGAAGAAAGGATACGCTTAATGGTTTTCAAACAATGCTGCCTAATATTTTTCGTGATATTTAATAACTAATCAGGTAATTTATGTAAATATTTTTTGCCAAATTGAATCTAGATACCCACTTTTATCAGCTGTTTGACCGAATTGCAACACTGTGCTCCTTAATTTGATTTCGCAATACTGGGTCTCGGGTTTGTTTCAGGCGCAAATCTTCATTGTGTTTATTTTATCAAGTATTTTTTGTAACTCTTGTATTATATATTTTTTTAATGTGTAGCATTTTTAATGGCTTAAGACTTGCCGACAAATAAATTATGTATGGCGGGTACGACTTACTTATTTAAGTAGATTTAAAAAGCAAATACACGATACTTCTTACTTTTGTACAGGATAAAGTCTTTCCATGAAGGTATTGCGGAAACTAAAGAGAAAAAATTCGTTTGCACCTATGCGATTACGGATTTTAAAATAAATTTAGGGGTGAAAGTAAGTCATGGCTAACTTGATGTGTTTTAAAGATATAGAGTGTTTTTAAATTTTGGTAGTTTGACAGACCACTTATAACTAAGCTAATAAGGCTTGCCACTAGAGAGAAGTAGCACACAGTTGTTCCTAGTATAACTTTCATGAAATTTTAAACTTTAGATTTAAAAAAGTATGTTGCAAAAATAAAGCTGCAATAAAGCAAAGCTTTTAAACCGCAAACTTTTTGTGACGTCTGCGTGTTTTCTCTGGAAAACTTCAGGAAACAGCCCCAAAAGATTACAAGATTAGATTTTATATCCCGAGGTCTTGAAATGGAAATATTATATTTAAAATGTCGTTTTCCAGTATTAAAACATTTATAAAACATTCTTTAAGACGATTTCAGAATTATTTTTATGTTATTACCATGATGCCAGAATAAAACATTGTTGTTTTTATAATATGACATCTCTATTAAAATGTTATAAGCCCAGAGGTGCCAAGTAAAAAAAGTTACAATTTTAATTAACTTAGTTAAAAGTAAGACATTCTCTACTGCTCTATTTTTTACCCGACTTTAAAAAGAAGGAGGTAATCAGTTCATTATGTATGTTTTTTTTTGTGTGTGTATGTTGCGTCAGCACGGCGGCGTTTGTGAATCAATATTTATTTTTTTATTTGAAAAAGTTCACTTTTGTGGCGAAACCATGAAAAATTAAGTCAGGATCGCAAGAGAGAAAGGTACTAGATCTATTGTTTTCTCTCAGCCGTACGTTGTTTGTGCGACAAAGCTGTACTAGCGCCACCCATTGATGTAACGTTAAACATATATTATAATAATATAGAGAGCAATATACAAATTGCTTTTACATCCTTTAACAAAATTTACCTTTTATACCAAACTAAAAGAGAGACTACAGTAAGAAGCACAGGGACCTGTAATTTGATTGATTGATATTTGGGGGTGGTCATGGTTATTTCTGATCAGGTAATTTTTTTTATATTTATTTAATTAAGAAATTTAAAAAATATATTTAAAAAACCAGAACTAACCATTACCCCCAAATGGGACAGCTTTGCATGACCATCTGAAACGTTTTAAACCAATCAAATTACACGTCATTGTGCTTTTTAATGTAGTCTTTGAAAGAGGTTCTGGTACTGTTTTTTAGTATATGTTTACTGATTTAATAGTAAATGTTTATAAATAAGAAAGCAAAAAATAAACTAAAACTAAAGAGCGAAAAATACTTTAAAAATTTAACAGATTAAAAAATATATAATTCTCACTAAAAATAAAAAAACAAAAAAAATAAAAAAATAAATAAAAAAATAAAGTCATTGTTCGGCAACGAGCACAATTTCTTTCAAAGAAATTAACCAAATAATTTATTTTCTCCGAACACAATTCTGTTCTATTTTTAGATTTAATCTTTAACGGTTTTCTTTGTAAAACGCCGTTTGTAAAAACATCAAAGTTCTCAGAATTCTCTTTGTACTTTTCCGATCTCCAAGTAAAATGATCACTCCTACTTAAATATGGCTGATGCGCTGCGCCAATGGCGCGTAAGAAGGTGTCTCACAGCCCGATGGAGAGCGCACTCTATTGGCGGGCACATCACATGCTTTCGGTCTAGCGCGTAGAGGGCGGACTCATTCGGTTCCCCAAAAGAGTAAGACAGTCGCACTGCAAGTTTCATCGACTACGCATCTCTCGCGAAAAGTCGCTCTCGTCAATTTTCGGACGACTCATCTCTCGCGCAAAGTCGCTTTCAAACATTCTTATTCTCTCGCAAATAATTGCAATTCTCTCTCAGGAAAATAAAACTTTTCTTATTCAAATACTCACAAATTCTACATTCAAGTTAGTTATCTCTCTTATTCAAAATAATTCTAACTTAGTATTTCTCTTATGAATACTTTTTCTCAGTGATCTGAAAATTATAATTCAGTGACAAATACCTTAATTCGTAATAGGTAATAAGTAAAGTGATGTAAAAAAGTGTCAAGGAACATCGACACTGAACTGTGCTAATAAACGTAGCAGGATGTTTTTAGTAATTCTAAAACACTTGTAAATATTGTAAATAGTGTAAAGTCTAAATCAGTTAATTAAACCATAATGACTCCATTTTTATAATTTTTTTATTTATTATTTTTAACTTTTTAGTGAGTTTTATTTACTTTTTTAGAGTCGTTTTTTTATGTTTATTTAAAACAGCTTAAAAGATATACTTTTAAAGCTGGATTTATAGTTAAACGTTTCTTTTTGCGTTGATTTTTTTATAACATTAATTTTTATTCACAGTTGTTTATTTGTTTTTTTTGTTCATAAATCTGTACAAATTATTTTATCCAATTTATAACTTAATTTGTCTTTATATATCATGAATATTTTTATTTTCCTTAAAATAATTGGTAAAAATGTACATGTATGCATCGGTGCAAGTTTAATATTATTTTTGATTAAGCAATTAACAATTCAACTTTTTAGTCTCTTGTATTTTCTTCGTATCTTTCTTTATTTTCAAGAAAAATAATAAAGCAACCTTAATTTCTTCTAAAAGTACCAATAAACAATATGATATAAAAAGAAAAACTAAAAATAAAACAATTATTTGCCCTAAAATAAATAAGCATTTGTGTATTTCATCGAAAATTATTTTCCCTATTTACCAAGGTTAAAATTGTATTTTTTTTAAATTTTGGATAATATTTTATGCTGCTTAGGACTACTTCTTACAATGACTAAACGTGGTTTCATTTTTTTTCTCCAAAAAGAAGCAAGATACGACGAGAATTCATGAGATCAAAAGTTGGACCTTTTATTGCTGAATTTGGAGAATGTATAAAAACCTCATAAAAAGTCAGTGGCGTACTTTTTTCTTAATTATATTGGCTGTAGTACCCACTAAAATGCCACTGGACCCAATAGTTGTGCGAATATTTCATAAATAAAGATAATAAAGTCCGAATTAACGCAAAATCGAAATTTTTTCTCGACGTTCTTGCTGACATCGTTAATAGAAACTTCTTACATAGATGGAAACGGCAGATCAAGCTCTTTCAGAGGCAGCCTCAGTACATCTGTTCCTTCACCGCAAACCTACAGCAATATTCATTCAACTGGCCACGGATAATCTTTGCCTTTAAAAAGGATTTCTTCCATAATTTGACCGGCTTTGTGTGCCTTTTATAACTCAACAAATGCCCATGTTATTGTCAGACTAAATATTATTTGCTTAAAGTGTCTATTTATACAATTTTTTTTATCAGTAAACAATGGTGGACACAAGATGAACTGGCGTTGACATATTTCTCATATTCATTTAATTATAGGTAGAGCTTTAGTTACATACATACCTACCTTAATTATTTTTAAGCGATACAAAAATCAAAATACTGAATTATATTTCTACGTTATAATACCCACACAAAACCACTACTACTAAAAATTGTTACTAAGAAACAAATATTTAAAACCCGGCAAGTACATAATAAATTCCAAACCATTCGCCGTCTATGTTGATGCGAGGCTCCACCTCTTGGAGGCTCGTTCCAGCGGCAACCAATCAGGAAACATTATTTGAGTGGCTATCTTGTAGGAAGCCTTGTCGGTCGGAAATTAAGAAACTTAAAAATATTTTAGGGACGATATAAATATTAAAGCATAGTAGCAATCGGTTCCTCGTAAGAAAATAGAGCAAATAAAATAAAAATATCTTTAGGGAATTAAAAATAAATCAAATAAACAAGGTGTAAACTAGTACTTTATAAAATATGAAATATTAGATTTAAAAAAAGTGTAAAAGAGGTTCCACAGCAGTAGGATGAGAATCTGGCAACATCTTACAAGCAACTTCAGTTTTTTTTCCGCATTCCTTTCATCTGGCTTCACTCAGTTGGCAAACTTTACACAGGTATACCAAATTTCATCTAAATCGGTTGAGGCGTTCTTAAGATATTTAAAAATATAGATTTTTTATAAACCTTTAACACCCTGAGGTCAATTCTCGAATCTCGACTTAAAATGTCGCAATCGACAAATATTGCATTTAAATCTCGATTATACCCTTTGTTTCCGATTCTTGAGTATTATGTGACTTTTAATCTCGAATTCGAGATTTTGTCGAAAGATAAAACTTGGCAGCAGAGTAAATGTGGATAAGTGAACGGTTAAATAGATTTTAAGAAAAGAATCGAGAGAACCTAACCAATAAAAATACAATTTACACAATCACATTGTTAACATTTTTATATTTGAATATTATTTGATTTAGATATAATAATTTATTAAAAGAAAATGCCTTATTTTTGTTCAGTTGTTAACTAATCTATTTGATAAAATATATAGTAAAACTGCAGTCTTGCAAGGGCACTAGATATCCTTCGATATATTAATTTGCCGCATTAAAGTAAATTCCGAAATTACCCTTCTGGGCTCCCCTACCATTGGTAAAAAACGCATTCGTATCGCATTTGCTATATCTTAAATTTATTTAGAAAAAGAATATCTACGATATAAAATATATTATATTAAATACTACATATAAAACAGGTATTATTTTGGAACTGATCCGTAGTAAAGGCCTCAATTTCTTAAATTTGGTTTTCAGATATTATTAAATCAAAATTTTTTGACACAGCTAACAGTTTCTTATCAGTTTTTCCAAACATTTCAATAGAATACCAAGTATTCAAATAGGTGGTAAATTTTGTGGTTCTTTTCTTTCCATCTTGAAAGCAATAGGTTTGAAAAGACTACAAATTGCAGAATTTATATCCATCTCTTGTAGCTTTAGCGTAAGAAAATTACAAAATTTCGTTTTGTTATTGTACGAACTATGTTCCTGAGACAAAGCTTTGTTGATGTCTTTTTTGACCAATCCATATCCATAACCCTCTTCATTTCTTCATTTACTTACTTCTTTTAAGTTAAAATGGGCAAATTATAACTTATTGCTGTACAATATCAGAAATTAACAAAATGTCACATAACACTGTCATCCACTGACGTCTTTACTTGTTTGTAGGTTTTGTTTGGTTAGATATCAAAATCACGAACAAAAATTTATTTGTTGAATGGGTCCTCCCACTCGAAAAAATGTCGAATACAAAATTTGAAAGTGATTCGAGAATACCGATTTACGATAAACATGATTTTTATACGACAATCCAATAATCTCGCATGCGAGATAATGTATTCGTGATTCGAGAATAGACCTACTGTACCTTAGCAATAAAGTAAGTCTTGACTTAGTCTTGACATAATATGTTTATGGGAACTTTTTTATAAAAGACATAAGAAAGCAGCCCTTTAAGTTTGGTATCGTAGTTAGGAAACACTTTATATTTTAGATCTCTTTATATTTTTAAAATATTTTTTTTATTATAAAAACGCTTTACAAAACAAACTTATAACTAAAATTGCTGACACTATGCCGAGTTCGTAATATTTCGCATTTCATAATAGCATGTATTATACAAACATAGGCTGAAAGTTGTGGAAATCTAGGAAGTGAGCGGTGCCAAACTAATTATAATTTTACAAAAGCGTGTCAGTGGTAGAAAATTCCTTTCGTTGAGATCCGCAATATCAGCGGTTTAAATCCAAACTTTTGATGTTATAGTAGTTGCAACCACTAAAGTACGTAATGTTTCTGTACGACCGAAAGTTAAATACAATTTTACGCTCCCATTTGAGGGTGTAAAATTTTACTTTTACGCCCTAGGGCAAAAAGTATCAAAAAAGCCCGCATTTACAAATTTATAAAACTAAAAATAATAAAATAAATAATGCCCCATTTTTTTGTCAAAACAACAACCTATTTAATTAAACATATGTTAAAAGAATACTGATTACAATTTGAAACATTTAAAGCTGGGAAATTTTCTCCTACCGGTTCTCTTTGGTGAATAATATTAATCTATATACACACAACAAAAATGAAGAAAAATAACTACAGAAAATGCTTGTATATTAACTTCAGTCGTACAAAAATATTGTTTGCACCTCTGGAGTAAAGCACTTTTACCCCCACAGCTGATTGTGACGGTTTGCCACGCACTTTCTTTGAAAGTTGATTTGGTTAGAATTGATGTGACTATGATGAGTCACACCAATTTAAAAGTAAGAGAGAAAGAGGTTTTAAAAACAAGGAAAAAAAAGCAATAATTAATCAGTGCGCTAGTATATTTCACGATGAGCAAATTGTAAGAGTGCGTGCAAATCTACCCGCAGCTCAGGGTAAGGAATAATGAGTTCGTGTTGGCGCCACCAGTTTTTACAGACTACAAACTGGAAGTCTCCTAGGTATTATAGGAACTTGCTCAACGATCACAAACTATTGCACAGAAGTAAAAAGTTAAATAATAACATAAAATATTTTAACAAAAAAGAGAGGTATTCGGGTGAGCTAGGTAAAGAAAACACAAAGCAGCCGCGGGCGTAAAAGTGCAAGGCTCATATTTGGTAAAGGTACTTAACCGGGCACACGATATCCTCCAATATATTAATCTGCTGCACCCATTCGTATTGTATTTTCAAAAACGTTTTATCGCTTATAAAATATTATGTTGCATATTTAACACTCTGTATAACGTAGTCATAGCAACTTTTAAAGGATTACCTATAGGTAGCTTAAAGCCAATAAAATTTTCTTTAAAGGGACGAAAAAAATCATAAATAAGTTAAAATTTTGAAAAATTTTGGGCCGTTGAATGTAGAAAAAAACGTGGTTTATTTGTTGACCGGTTTAGTTCCACATTTTACCTTTACGAACCAAGCTCTTTAAATCCATTTTCCGGTAAAAATCCCTTAATTAAAATTCTTTTTTTTTTTTTCACCCTTTCGGGGTCATCCCACCCAGGTCCGACGACCGCCCCCTAGGTGGTGCACTGCAGCCTGAAGGCTTATTGTACCTTGACCCCTACTCCTTCTCATTCACACACCATTCATTCCATAACTTGGATGGTCGTTGCTCGGTCCGCATCCCCGAGCAGAGAACACCGTGTGCCGCTGCCCGAAACACCGCTGTCGCCGGACACCCATCCAAATTATGGGCGCGCATTTCACTGCTTAACTCCGGTGATCGACGCTCGCCGATACAACCGAAGCCGCCACAAGCGCCTAATTCTTTTAACTGCTCAACTGAAATGAAAAACTACTCACCATCCGTCACAGAGTTTTGAAATATTCATCGATAAAACTGTGTAAAATTGAAGCAGTCCTTTCGTTAATATTGCTGAACCGATAGGTATAAGTAATTTAAAAGTAAAAGTGCATAAAAATCACTAAAGTTTTATTGTATACAGCCTTTTTTATTTTATTTTCAAATAAACCGGTCAACATATTGTGACGTATAATTTGAAATACACATATATAGGGTCACTTTACGTCACTCGAACAAATCGATATCTTCTTGGGACAATGAGACCGGTGGACCACCAAAACTAACTTCGAATTTTTTAAAAACTAATTTAAGTTATTTGACTATCTTAATTTGGTACGGGCATACCCCCCACTAGGGGTAGCCCGTACGGGGCTTAACTAAACTTAAACTTTTTTCTGAACTTCACTGTTACTACTTCTTATGTAATAATTTTTTTGTAATTTCTTTCCCTCTTTAAATATTAAATTTTCCAGTGTTAAGTGACCTAATTAAAATGTATACTTATTTTAAAATTCCCAAAAATGTATATTTTTAAAATTTTCAAAATGTATACTTTTTATACTAGGTGTTCACAATATGAACCTGTCATCGTTTCTTTTTAAAGTTAAAAAGAATCTGCCAATTTTAATTTTTTGTACCTTAAGAGATGATTTTATTGGATTTGGGCTACTTGTATAAAGCTACAGATGTGGCTACAGCTACGTAATACAGAGTGTTAAAAAGGCAACCATTTAAATTAGCCTCTTCCCTCTTAAAGCCAATTTGTGGCGAGCGTAGTGCAGCGGTAACGTATCAGCTTCTCACCGCAGGGAACCGGGTTCGAATCTCGGAACCGGACATTGGCATTTAATCGCTCGTCACCTCACAGATGGCTTGGCAAACCACTGTGTAGTATTCTGCCTACCCCAGGTAGTAGTTATTTAGAAAATAACGTCCGTGGTGGCACTAACGCATTGTCTTAAAGGTGCTGTGAAATGCAAAAATTGCATGTTTTAGTGCTTGAATAACGTTGACGGAACAACGTGAAAAAAATAGTTTAAACATCCAATAACCTGACACCCATGATACTCTGGTACTTAGGCATAAAGCCTTCGTAGAGTATCAAACAGATAAAAAAAAATGGGTGGCACGATATTCATTGTAAATAAAACTAAAAGTTTTCTGAGAATTCCATTAATATTTTTTGTTATGATAGAAGGATCTATGACAATTATGTGTGAAACAAAATATCAACCAAATGCTCGCCACGGCTTCGGTAGCATACCTCTATCCGATGGTCCATATTTTCAATAACTCTAAGACATAGTTGATGTTCAATGTCCTATGTGCCGAATTATCTCAGCCTGTTGGTCTTAAATTGGTTTTCGCTTAATAACGTACACTTTTTCTTTTAAATATTCCCAAAGAAAGAAGTTTGTTTAAAGGTGTCAAAAGACATACTCATGGTGGCAAATTACACGGAAAAAAAATCTGATAAATATTCATGAAATTGTAACCTACACAGTTACAATGTGTAGCACTATAGGCCCCAGGTATACGTTTTTGTAGCAAATAATGTGCAGTAGTATTTAATACTTTTGTAGCAGAAATTTATGTTACCGTTTTTAATACTACTATAATGTAGTCAAGATTCATATTTGGTTAGTTCTGGTTAGCTACACTTTCTGCTACCCTGTAAGCTACCACCTACGAAAATTGTTGTAAGGAAAAAGTTGGGCGTCACGTCAAAATGAAGCTACTCATGAAAAATTATCTTGTTAGTAATGACTTGTAAAAATGGTCCAGGGATCCCTAACTATTTCTTTCTACTTAAAAAGAAAAAAAACTTGTAAATTATTATTAGAATCTTTTTAAAGTCTAGAACTAAAAAGTTATAAAACTGTTATTTTCCAATTTTATCGATAGATTGCCCAAAACTCGATGACAAAGGTGATTTTTCAAGCTTTATGCAGTTTTTATGCTTTTATTCTTATTTGAATTACGAAGAAAAAGTTCTTAAAACTTTTAAATTTAAGAGTTTTCTGCTTCAGTAAACTTGTAAATAGAAAGTTAATTGACGGCTGTTATTGACGTTTAAATGATGTAATATTATGTGTTTACTTAGAAAGATGAGAAAAATTTTATCTAAGTGGGGTTCAGTTTTAACATGTAACGCTTATATAGTCCGGGAGGTAGCAACGTCGGGAAAATAAGAATTTTAGGTTAAGATGTTTTTCTCCTCCTCTTTCGAGTAGATCCTCGGCTGTCTGGCTGGCGGTAGCGGTTGCGTTGGCGCCCAGCTGTGACATTTAGAGCTGTCACTGATATGTCAAAAATACAGCCCTTGCTCATATATTATCGTTCCAAGTTTCATCAAAATATACCGAACGGTTTAGAAGCTAGAAGGGGGACGACTGTATAATTAGCAATGACAAAAGTGTCTTGCAATGAAAAAAATATGTTTGGTAAACCTATCAAAAGACAAGAAATTTAAAATTAGGTTTCTTAAAATGTTTTTAAAATCTTGGATTATTACCTGTACAGGTAGGATGCGAACTAATAAACGCAACCACTACCGCCAGCTAAACAGCCCAGAGTCTATCCAGAAGAGGAAGGAGAACAACATATCAAAAATTATAATAATAATAATAATATCCTTTATTTCCACAAATCATTGTTGCAACGACAAAGAAACGTCACTACAGAATAAATAAAAAATAGTTTAAATTTACATTCATTTAAAATCATTTCATTTGTTAAAAACAATTAGAATAAAACAAAAATACAGGTGGTGATAAAATCATTAACAGACATCACAATTAAAATATCTAGTAATAGTTGAACAGATTATGATCAATAATTAAGAAATTTAGTTAAATAGTTAAAAACAGTTAAAATGATACAAAAATACAGGTGGTAATAAAATCATTAACAGACATCACAATTAAAATATGTAGTAACAGTTTAACAGTCTATGATCAATAATGAAAATTAAAAGAGTAAAAACACTTATCCTGTAAGAACTGTATCACAGCCCTTCGAAATTTATCCTTGTTCTCTATTTCACACAAGGTAGGTGGCAAGGATTTATAAGCCTTGACAGCACGGTAATAAGGTCCTCTCTCAAAGAACGTTGAATTATGAGAAGGAATACTAAGATCACTCCTGCCTCTGGTGACAATTGTCAAGTTGGAATAAAAATCGGAGTTTACAGTGAATAAATGGGGATTTTTCTTCACAAACTAAGGCCAAGAAATATAGACTAGGGACAGTTAAAAAGCCTAGGCTATTAAAATAGGGTTTACAAGAAGTTCAAGGATGCACTTTAAGTATGCATCTGATAATACGCTTTTGGGTTCTAAAGATATTAATTGCATAAGTAGAAGATCCCTAAAACAGAATCCTATAACTTATAAGAGACTGAACACAAGAAAAATAGAAACTGCGTATACTGTCTACAAAAAGTGCATCTCTCAATCTTCGCAACAATGCACATGTACTGTTCAGTTTGGACTGCAGTGAGTGAATATGATCTTTCCAACTTAGGTTTGAGTCTGTTATAACTCCTAGAAATTTTATGTTGTTGACTACTGGGATGGATTTACCATTCATCTTAGCGTAAAGAAAGTGGCTTCGTGCTAAGGATTTTTCAAATGTGCTGACCTATTTTTTTTTCAAAAACGTTGCTACCTTATAAACTAATGTACGATTTTAAAATTTTGCATAATATGAAAAATGACAGAAAAACCGTTAATAAGAAAAACTAAAATCGCAATGCTAAAAAACGAGCTGGAATCCGAGTCCGCCGTGGTGTTTCAGCCGATACGGACGTGGCAAAAAAACAATTCATATCATTTACGGTAGCCTAATGCTCGAACAGTCTCCCATCTCTTTTTGAATAGAACTAGTAACTAGTGGATAAAGACAGAAACTGTTCGTTCACTTTTGCCCCATCGAAGGTGTCTTCGATCAAGATGTTTATTATTCCAGTCAAATACCTACGTGTAAAGTAAAATATCAACTCATACTGATTTTTGCGAAATAATCAGTTTTTAAGTTATTTTTGGAAAGAGGACGGTTTTTGTGAAGAAAATATCTGTAATTTACTAATTTAATAATTTCTTGGCATATTAAAAAAAAAGAAGTAAAATTTCCTTAAATCTAAATACTTTTCAGTGCATGCTCCCAAGTAAAGGCAATGATAGACTATGAAGTTTTACTTATAGTGGCTTTGGCAGGTACCAGGTACCAAAGGTTAATAAATTGAAAATTAATTTTCGTCATTTTGTAAATGCTGGATTTTATGTTATTTTGGTACCTATAAGAAAATATTTCCCCACTTGCCAGACAGTTTTGACGAGTGCAATATTTCTGATATTTAACAAGATCTGACAAAAAGTCTTATACAGAAGTCGAAGGGTCTCCAAATAGACATGTTGTAAAGATATTTTGATGTATAAATAAAATATAATTTAAAAAAAAACCACTTGTCTCACAGCAATAATTTTTTTTGGAATACTCTGTATATATTATTATTCGGACCATTAGGCCACCCCAAAATGTTTGTCTTTCAAGGGGTTGGAACGGTTAAAACAGTCTGGCGACCAAGAAAATATCTTCTTATATGTACCCACGTAACCTTTGGTCTCCAGTACCTGTCAAAGCCACTATGTAATTATTAAACACATTAGTTTGTCAAACTTTATTTTCTACTAGGCAGCAGAAAGGCTTATTAAATTGTATATGATATTTCTTAACAAAAAGACATAAAGGTATGGAAAATCTTGATAGGTAATTTTAATACACCATCTTGGCAGTTTCTCTAAGAAACACATTCTTTGTAAAGTCATGCAAATAAATATCTATAGCTGGTTTTACACTTATCAAACTTCTTGATAAATAAGTTTGATCAAATATTTGTTACAATTTGTTTAAAGACGGAAGTGTAAATTAGGAAATTATTTGACAAAGTTCTTTGAAGCAAATGTCAGGGTAAAAACCAAACACCACACCAATCCCGATAAAATTGAGATAAAGTAGTTGTCAACTGTCAATTTTTAATTCTTTGGGTTGATGGTTTTAAAGTTTTGCATCAAATATTTGACAAAAAATAGAACGTGTTTCAATCCTTCAAATAAATTTGACAAGGCAACCTTGAATTTCTTTGATATACAATTTTCTGGTTTACATCAAGGTTAGTTTATATTTATAAGGTTGCGACATATCCTCAATTTTTAGGCGGTTCGAGGTCGGGGACGCAAGGAAAGGCACTCCACGGAGAAAAGTTGGCATGACTGGGTAAAATCAAAGCTGATGATCAATCCAGTGGCGTCTAGAATTGCGCATTTCATTTTGCATTGTTTTGGTAGTGATATTTGTTGAAAGATGTAATTCCAAATGTTTTTATTTAAGGTAAAAGAATTTACAACTTAATAATAATTAAAAACTGTTGTATAAACGGTTGTTCTACTAATACAATAAACTGTATATCTCCGGCACTGAACAACATGGCCGAAAATGGGCGATGTGACGTCATAACACGTCAAAGCAGTATGGCCGAATGTCGTTATATAGACAGACTTTGGTTTACATTATTAAACTTGTTCAAGGTAAATTTGGTCCAACTTATTTGACAAGAACTTTGATAAGTGTAAAACCAGCTTATTACAAACCAGCTTGTGATTATGCCAATTTTGCTTATTTACAATTTTATTATATGGTTTAATTTTTAAATTAATAATTTATTTTTGTTTCAGGTATGTCAGTTTGACGTTTACTCGCATCAATAAAGGTAGTGGTAAGAATTGCTTTAGTCTTCCATCGCTTTTGCCTATGTTGGAAGCATGCACTAAAAAAATGTCTGCTTTTACAAATTAACGAAGGTGTGCCGCTCACAGGCTCCTGGACTATGTAAACAAATTAAATATGGATGGTTTGAACTATACCATAGGTTTTTAGTTAAACCTTTATTTTTGGTAATTTTCTAGAAACCTGCGGCAACTCCGATTTTGACGAAATTTGGTATACGGGGTTTTTGGGGCGCTGATCACGAATCTAAAAGAATTTTTTGGCGGAAACGTTTCGTTCTTGAGATATTCATCATCAGACTTGAAATTTAAACTAATCCTATTTTTACAATACTCCTCCTTCTTTGCACACAATTCTTGATTTAAAGCTAAAGTGGCACACAATATTTGATTTTCATCTTTTAAAACCTCGTTTTTTAAGTATTTACGTTATTTTTGCATTAAATTGCATAGGTATACTTTGAATCATTTCAATCCCAGTGTGCCATGAAGCCCTATGTGTATGTAGGGTTGCCGCATTATCAAAGAAAAGCCACGCAATTTAATGCAAAAATAACTTTATTATTTACGCATGAATTTTCTTAAAAGCGGTTAATTTTCGGACATAACTTGGTAATTTTCTAGAAACCTGCGGCTACTCCGATTTTAACGAAATTTAGTATACGGGGTTTTTTGTGGCGCTGATCACGAATCTGAAAGATTTTTTGGCGGAAACGTTTCGTTCTCGAGATATTCATCATCAAAGTTCAAATTTGAACTAAGTTTATTTTCACTATATTCCCCCTGCTTTTGCATACAATTCTTGATTTAAAGCTAAAGTGGCACACAATATTTGATTTTCACCTTTTAAAACGCCGTTTTTTTACGTATTTTTACATTATTTTTGCATTAAATTGCATAGCTATACTTTAAATCATTTCAATCCCAGTGTGCCATGAAGCCCTATGTGTATGTAGGGTTGCCGCATTATCAAAGAAAAGCCACGCAATTTAATGCAAAAATAATGTAAAAACGTAGAAAACGGGGTTTTAAAAGGTGAAAATCAAATATTTTGTGACACTTTAGCTTTAAATCAAGAATTGTGTGCAAAAAGAAGGGGGAATATTGTAAAAATAAGCTTAGTTCAAATTTGAACTTTGATGATGAATATCTCGAGAACGAACGTTTCGTTCTCGAGATTCCGCCAAAAACCCCTGTATACCAAATTTCGTTAAAATCGAAGTTGCCGCAGGTTTCTAGAAAATTACCTTATTTTTTATTTTTTATACTGTGTATACATGATCCAAAAATAAATACACTTTAGAATATAAGAAAAAAGTAATTCTCAGTAAGAACATAAATTGTTTACCTAGTTATATCGCAGCAGTGATGGATTGTTTGTCCAGCACACAGCTGGAAGCACACATAACTTAATACTAAAAGAATAATTATTGTGAAAGCAATTTAGGATTTAGAAAGTTTACTCTTGAAATTGTTTGCTTTTAGACTTTCGGCTGCATCGTGTTTGGATTTAATTGAAATGCCAGCAGATTAAACCACTGACACTTGGTAGATGACATTTTAAAGATAGGGTAAGGTCTCGACCACGATAACAAAGCTTAAAGTGTCAAGCGGAAAGTTTCAAATCTCTTTATGTTGCCGGTAGTGACCAAGATCGTTTAACTAGGTAAGGTTGCCTCATTACGTCACATATGTACCGCACTGCTGGTTCCTTATTGGCGCCAACATAGTAAACAAGGATGTCTAGACGGATAATGCTATGAGGGCGAAAGAGCGCGATATACAATATTTAAAAATCAGCTAGAATACTCATTGTTAAATAATTTATTAATAGGAAATAAAGAAGTTTCGGTAACAACTGGAATTAACAATACTTAAAAGTATTTCTTTAATATTGACAAAAAACACAAACTACACTGTTAAAAACTTCATTAAATAATGAGCAAAATACATATGTGACGTATGGTCCGACATGTTGCAAGGCTTACGAGGCAACCTTACCTAGTCAAACGATCTTGGGTAGTGACTACATTTTGTGAAAATGGCGCGAAAGCGTCTATAAACCAATTTATACAGGGTGATTCAAAATCTATCACAAAACTTAAGGGGGTGATTCTACTTGACCAAATAAGGGTAGAGCTTCATATAATTTTTTTTCAAAATGTCATTCGTTTTCGAGTTACAAGCCGTCAAAGTTCACTATTTTTATTTTGATTTTTTCGCCATATTGCATTTATTTTTTAACCAATCCAGTTGATATTTGGCACAAAAACTTTTTTAAATATTTAACACACCGTAGTTCAAAAACTAAGACTTTTAGGACATATGTATATATGAAGTTTTTTCTTATTTTCTGTTGTAGAATCGCCCCGTAAAGTTTGTCGGTTGAGTTACTGGACACCCTGTATGTATAGGTAATTTGATTAAAATTGATGAAAACTTTGATGTCTATTGGTGCCTAAATGGTGAGGTTTATCGACTTTAATAAAAGTCTTTGATTGTCTATAAAATGGCGTCCCCAACTTTGCGATATCTGTCAAAATAAAAAGTTATGATGTAAATAAATTTTAAGTTTTAGGTAGAGTGCCCTCTGGCGGTATTTAAAAAAGTACTTTGTGTGCCAAATATAATAATAGTAATAATAATAATAATCTTTATTGTCTAACAGTAATCCATTTATAAGACAATTTGATACACATTAATAATAACTGAAAAAAATCATTGGATGGCAAAAATAAGGTACAACAACTGGATTGGTTAAAAAATAAATGCAATATGGCGAAAAAACCAAAATAAAAATTGAACTTTGACGGCTTGTAACTCGAAAACGAATGACATTTTGAAAAAATATATATGAAGCTCTACCCTTATTTTGTCAAGTAGAATCATCCCCTTAAGTTTCGAGATCGTTTTTTGAATCACCCTGTATACAAAAAAAACATACAAACGAATTTAGAACCTCCTCATTTTTAAAGTCGGTTAAAACCTGAATTCGATATGTATTTGATTATTTAACAATTATTTTATCTAATAATGAAAATTTTTTAAAAGTGATGACTATAAACTATGAAGTAACAAGTGGCTCATAAGCGATTTTAGTTAAAGAGGCGTTAAAACGACGCTTACTAGCCTATTAAAAATGACAATTACGTTGTCAGAATTTTTCACTTCTAACAAACGTGCAGTTTTTCTAAATTATACACTGCGATTTTTCAGAATCCTTAATGAAAATGGAAAAATAAAAGAACAGCTATAATTTACCCCTTGAAATGTTCTAAACGTAACGATAAAACTATGCAGCTTGCGACATATAGTTTATCAAAATTTATCCTCTTACATTTATTTTAAATTCAGTTTTTTTACTAGATTACCATTTCTTTACTTAAAAATGTATTATAAAAAAGTTAAATACATGTTCTTTTTTAAATTTAAATAAGTACTTAACCTGTTCGAGCGTATTTCGACATGGTGAAGATCTTAAACCCCAGTTAAAAAGTGTTTGATTGATTTGCAAGATTAGAATAGTCACCCTCGAAAGCGTTCTGACATGAGAAAGCTTTGGGATAATTAATTGTACACCCTAAAAAACTTTATTAAATACAATGTATCTTATTTTAGCGTTCCACACCACAAAATAAAATATTTTATATATAAAGTCGAAATGTGTCATTTAAAACTTGCAGTCGCCATCTTTTAGATTATTTTGATAATATTTCAATACGTTTATATCGAATAGTTGAAGCTAGCTTGAGTTAAAGCGGCTTTTAAAAGTAGCTTAAAAAAGCGATATTAACGCGCTTGAAAGTGACTTGAATCGTTCAGGTCAAGCCTGAAAATAAGTAGGGTTGACTTCACTTAAGCCGATAAGAAACACGATATTAACGTTTTAAGCGGGCTTAATAACTGTCTAACTTCAGATGAAAGCTTCCTCGAACGTCATCAGTGTCAATTTAATATATGATTTTGACATTTTTATACAAAATATGAGTGAAAAAAATAGGTGAAAACCTGTATAAATTAACTCTGAAGGTCACTAAGTTTCATAAGATTTGTTACCTGTTCTATAATAAAAATGTGCATCATGCCACTAACAATTGTAAGGCAGAAGCCAAAAGTGTCTTCTGTCACAGTAGTACGCAAGTACTCTACTAGGGACCTTCTGAGGATGGCAACCACTCGCGTTGGCGAAACGTCAATGATACAAAATGTACAACGACGGCCGAATAGCCCAAAAACTTAAGTTTAGCAGAAGATGGCCGCGAAAGCCTTACACAGTATAGAAGCCAATTTTTTTGTATCTTAATGTTTTGGTCTTGACTTGGGTACTGACATATTCAAATTTTGTAAAGATACCACTGATCACCAAGTTTTATAAAATGTGTATCATGTCTTTTAATAAAAATGTGCGTCGCAACACTAAAAGTTGTGTGACAAAATCAAATAAAGTTTTTTATTCTCATATAATCTGATTTTATTTTCAATAAACTACAGAATATAAAGAAAAACACAAAAACTTTTGGTCACATATTCGAGTTATTACATATAAAAAAGACAATGCTAGACTAAAGTGATTACATTTTCAATCTGCCGACTTTTACGTACAACCCCGAACATTAAAGATGTTTTATAGGGTTATTGACTTAACAAAGAAAAGATAAAAAATACCAAAGTTTTTGGTAAATCAGAGAACTTTGACTATTTCTATTTTTTTGTATACAGAGTGTCTGAGAGATCAGACCAAAGTGTTTACACAAATTCTTAATGGTTAAAATAAATTCGAAACCAGTTTTTTGTAGTTATTTGCATTTTTTTAAACACTCTTTTATTAGCTTGTATGTGTGTATGTATGTAACGGAATCTTTAAGCTTAATTTTCACCAAGTTCCAGCGATTCGATTTCTTTAATACTTTGCACACGTATCAAGGACCCATCACAATGCAATAATCTGCAAGAAGTATCCCGTTATCCTGATTAGGATCGCCAGGATAAATAAATTCCTTTATAGATTTTCTGTAGGAGAGTAACAGAGAAAGAGCTAGTGCGCGATCTGCGCATGCGTGCAGTTTCGGACGTACTCTCAGCATAAGGCTGACAGAAACTTGTTCGAGAGTAGCTGCGTTCTGAAACCCCATGCAACAGTGAAGCTTTAAATGAAATGATTAGATTACGAAATAGTTCTGTGAAACATACGGGCTGTCACAATGCGCTGTTGTCAGTTCCTAAATCAGTGTGGACAAATATTAAACACAAAAAATTGTACCCTATTTGGTAATAGTATTGTCAAACAGTTCTTTGTAAGTACGGGATGAAGTAAGTTCTTATACGTCTTTGGTTTCAACAATACACAAGAGGGCAAGGATTTTCGTCTGATTGTAGAGGACAAGTTTATTATCCTTTGTAAATAGGATAAATTCAGTTTCATATACGGTCTATCGCTTTTAAGTTGGGATTTCTCCGGGGAAATAAATACATTTCTATCTTATCCAAGGCCTTAAAACTTTCTCAAGTTCTACTGTCAAAAAGTTTTCTATGTTTAAAGAGATTTTCTAGGGATTTTGTTGTATTAAACTTATTTGTTTGTTTAGGAAGAACTTTGCAACTTTCCAAGTGGCTAGTAATGCTAGAAAACGTTTAATGGACGTTAAATATACAAACAGAGGGTTACAAAATGTTGTTTAAAAAAAATTTAAAGGCAGGTTTTACTTATATATGTACATGAGAAAAAGTGCATATAAAGATGGCCAAAAATCTTGTCAAATTTAATGAATCCAAACATAATTACGTTATCGCAAAAGAGTAATTAAATCCTCATCTTTTACTTAAGAGCGGTCAAGTTCTGTAGAGAAAAACACCTTCAATCTTGTAGGCGTCACATGTGAGAATAACATAAACTGGTGTTCAATTCTAAAAATCATTTTTGTTGTCGCGGTTTTTCACATTATATCTATAGTCACGGAGCTTCAAAAGGCTTGGACTCCTCTTTCGAGTCAAAAAGTATATCTCCCTTCCTATTTATGTATCCCAAATCCGACCTCCTCCTGGAATATTATTGTTCACACATTTAGTTGGCATACAAAAAATAAAGAAAATCGTCTCACCCTGTATAATACCGACTTACTAAACTACCATTTACCTATGGAAAGAAGAATAACTAGGAGGTTATTTACAGCAAAAATTGTATTTAGTTTCGACCTAAAAATCTTTACACTATGAATAAACATGTAAACTGGGTTTCTTTAAACACCAATCTAACTTTCTCAGAGGTGGCAGTTTCTTTAAACTAACCACTTCTAATTTCAATGTGGCTTGTCCACAGGGTGGTTCTATATTTTAGTATGATTTATTATTTAAAGTAGGAACTTTCTAAGCTAAAGTTGTTACAGAAAAACTACTATTAAAACAATTAAATTTTATTTAAAGCAAAAATAAATTGATAAATAATGGTGAGTTTAACTAAATAAAGGCTTGAAAAAACGAATAGTCTTTAAGATCTTATTTCTAAATTACCTTACAGTTTATTGTCAGTAAATGTGTCCAGTCTGCACAGCACATTCACTTTAAATCACTATTACAATTATTGTACAGTATATCTGTTGAAAGTCTCAAAACATTTGGTCTGCAGTGTTATGTCTATGCTCGGGAACAAGAGTTAAAATATAAAAAGTTGAGAAAACCTTGGCGTTTGCACGGAATGTCTTCTCTAAGACAATTTGTACAAACAGTTTGCACAAAACAGCTGGGAATAGCACAAAGAAAAACTTTTTTGATAAGTACTTAGTTAAAAGAAACTTGACGTTCTTTTGGTAATAGTTGTCCTTTTGACAAGTCTATTACGTAATCTTTGTAACCTTATGTTACTTGAGGGAGCCCCAATACACTTTTGGGGTGAAAATTTAAGAGAAAACCTTACGTTCCTCGTAAATTTAACCGGGAAAAAGTAACCTTTGTTACACGAGTAAAGTCTTAATCTACTCTTTGGGGGTGAAAAAGAACCCTGGCGTTCTTTTTCTTCAACTTGAGCGCGAGATGTAACCTTTTGTTACTAGGTACTTAAGCGGTCTCCGGGTAGACACACTTGGGGGAACATATAACGATGTTACGTTAGAGGTCTCCAGGTAGACACTCCGGGGTGAAATTACAACGATGTTGCGTTAGAGGTCTCCGATTAGACACTGACTTTGGAAATATGAGTTTTGGGGAGAGAAACTGAAATAGAGGTGGGTCCAAAGAAAAAAGAAAATGGTTAAACCAATAAAAATATAGAAACAAATTAAAACAAATATGGCTTCCATAATTTAGAAATCCTATTGGTCAACTAAAAGAACCAATTTCTAGGGTAAAATTATTAAAAGTTATTCTTGAAACTACTCAAAGCCCCGAAAAAGCATGCCGATATCGCTGTGGCGCAAGCCGCCAAAAGCGCGGCCGCGTTTGTAATAAAGCGGAGAAGCCTGGCGGAGATCTTCAAATGCTTATTTCTGATAGCGGTATTTCGCCAAAGGAGATTTGAACCAGGGTTAAATAAACAAAGAATTTAAAAATAGATGAATATTCTTAGAAGTCAGTAAGAAGATTATTTAAGGTTTTTAAGGAAGTAAATTTGAATAATTTGCAACTTTGTAAGAAAATAGAGAGTTTTTGCAACAGTTTCGTTTTCAAATGGCCACCCTGTATCTGTTAATTGTTAGAATAACGTTCTAAGTATCTTAGCCGATTTAATAAAAATATTATAAATCAATACCACTATTCATTTTAATTAATCTTAACTTCAAATATGGTTTGAAATTTTAATTAAATTAAGTCTCTGTTTTAGAAAATGTTCAATATGTTTTCTGCCTTTTACAAAATTATGAATAATGATCTGCCTTCGACTAAATTTATCAAACCACGCTATTTAATTTTCCCAAATACGGATTTTTCAATATTGTGTTTTTATTTTCTATTGATCGGACATGAAATTAAATTCTGGATTTTTATTGCCCGAAAAATATTATTATAAGCAAAATATACAGGATGTCCCACCGGGAACTGCTGCGATTAATTTCTTAAAAAGTATGCTCTAGAAAATTTTGAAAATTTGGTAACAATATATATATAAGTCAGTGGGGGACATACAACTAAAATATTTTAACAGCTCTACCACGTCCGGTTATACCGGATGTTAATGTCAACTTTCTTATTTTAAATGAAACACCATATATACTATTTATTTTTTACATTCTGCTTAAAATCCTTAACATAATTTATATACCGGGTGTTGCTCCGTCGAGCGGGACATAGGGAATCCCATGTAAATTTTGAAGTAGTCAAATGTTGGCTCCCCTAATTATTTTAGAAAAAAATGCTATCAGGACTTATTGAAGAGCACAGTAAGTTCCACCCAAAATGAAAATTTGAGCATTTTTCAACCAACCAGTAAAGAGTAAACTGCTTAATACTTCTGCAACGTAGTATCTCATTATGCACCCTGTACTCTAGAAATCAACAATAAAAACACCATATCGATTTATTAGTGACAATTTAGATCATCAATTTATAATGTCATTGCCAAAACTGAACAATTTTATACGGGAATTTCAAAAGAATCCTCGCATTTCATTTTAGTTTACAGCTAATTCCAACACATGCACTCACAGTTACGCAAGACAATAAAACAAATTTTTCTACATTTAGAAGTCAATTTATGATGAAAAAGGATTTAATAAAATGCTCAAATATTCCTCCATTAACTGCCAGACAATAACCTAAACGATTATAAAACTCATTTCTTACGTTGGCTAGTTGGTACATCGATATTCTGGCACATTCAGCGGAAATAGCATTCCTTAGCTGGACTAAATTTTCATATTTTTTATTGGTAGCTTAGTTTTTAAATGTCCCCATAGAAAAAAATCGTTTGGCGAAAGATCACGTCGATTTTCATCACATTTGCATTTATTGATTACTAATGATTACTGTGCCTGTAGTTTCAAATTTTTTTATCGGCCGTTCTATTGTCGATTTACTTAGTATTGGCCTATTGGGAAAATAGGCCGCAAACATGTCCGTTACTCTTCGATAACTATTTCCCTGGTAAAACCATTTTATAATAGTGATTTTATCTTGATTCATTCATTATTTAAGAATGATGTGACATTGATCTGACAACTTGAGAGTAAGAGGTTAAATAATTTTTCTAGTATTTTATTATAAACTTCTAATAATACAAGGCGGGTAAGAAGATAGGAGATTCGTAACTTATTTTAGCATTTATCTCTTAGCTCGCGGACTAAGAAGAGCTGAAATTTGTACACTGGGTACAACTTTTCGTGCTCTTTAAAAAATCCTAATTATATTTTCTTCTAAAATAATTAGGGGAGCCAATATTGGACCACTTCAAAATTTATATGGGATTCCCTATGTCCCGCTCGACAGAGCAACACCCGGTATAATGTTCTGGTCCTAATCGTTAATCTTTCGAAAACTATAAATTTTTGAAATGGACATCTTTATACAAACTTACTCTTATTTTTAATGCCTAATAGGATAAGGTAAAAAAAAAATAGGGGTTTCCATTTAAAAAAAAGACTTTTAAGATTTTTGTCGTGGTTATTTTCAACGATTATAAATAAAATTGGCATCTCAGGACACACTATTAAATCTTAAAATTTGAAAAGTATACTCTTTCACTAAAGGAGTTAAAATGCTGGATAGTAATTTCGTTATCACCTGGTATAGTACCGTCAAAACTATAAAATTATTTGATTTGTAAAGGAAAGAAAAGTAGTGATGGAAAAAAAATAAAGATGATGCCAGTAATTGAAGCTGGGGTCAACCAGCAGCAGCTTGAGTAAAAAGTTAAAAAAGTTTAAACCAAATATAATAAATCACTTAAAAACTTAAAATATTATTTTACGTTGGTTTATTATGAAACCATGCAGGAATAATCAAATTAAAAATAATTAATAGTTTAAAAAAACTAAAAAAACACGCTTTTATATGCAACCGAACTAAAAATTAGAAAATAATTTTTCATTAAAAAAAATATTGTCATTTCATAGTAAAAAGCGTGGGGTGCATTTTACTATTTTTTCATAACTTTTCCATCATAGATATTTGCAAATATAATAATTATAACATTTAATATATTTATCACCCCACGCTTTTTACTATGAAATGACAATATTTTTTAATGAAAAATTATTTTCTAATTTTTAGTTCGGTTGCATATAAAAGCGTGTTTTTAGTTTTTTAAACTATTAATTATTTTTCATTTTTAGTTTCTGCTACTCTTGACAAAATGGCGAAACATTTTTTTAATGAACAAGAGTGGCAAATTTTAAAATTTTTCCAACAGATTGCAACTCACTAAAAAATTTCTTCTTCATTAAGTAGCAAAGTTTGAAATTTTGCCAACAGATGGCAATCCAGGCAATGTTTGGACCGTTGCCAATATATTGCAACCCACCAAAAAATTTCTTCTTCATTTAATAGCAAAGTTTGAAATGTTTCCAACAGATGGCAACCTAGGTGTTGTTTTTATAATATAATGGAATTTTTTCCTGGCGATCCAAAAAAGATAACGGGATACTGTTTGCAGATTATTGCATTGTCATGTTTCCTTAATACGTGTGCAAAGTTTCAAAGAAATCGAATAGCTGGAAGTTGGTTAAAATTAGGCTCAAAGATTCCGTTACATAGCCAGATAGTTACAACCCAAGTTAATAAAAAAGCGTGTTAACGGCATTTATTAACTGTTATTGTTCATAAAAATTGAACACCAATGGTGCAACTAACCCTATATTTTTATTGTTCATAAAATTGAACACCAATGGTGCAACTAACCAAATTGTGTAAAAACTAAAAATTTCTTCTTCATTTAATAGCAAAGTTTGAAATGTTGCCAACAGATGGCATCCTAGGTGTTGTTTTTATAATATAATGGAATTTTTTTCCTGGCGATTCAAAAAAGATAACGGGATACTGTTTTTAAATTATTGCATCTTCATCGGTCCTTGACACGTGTGCAAAGTTTCAAAGAAATCGAATAGCTGGAAGTTGGTTAAAATTAGGCTCAAAGATTCCGTTACATAGATAGATAGATAGTTACAACCCAAGTTAATAAAAGCGTGTTAAAAAAGCTAAAAAACAAATAAAGCTTTTACATTTGACAATACCTTTCACAGTGGCCACGTCCCCCTTTGTAATCAATTATCGCCATTATTTATTAAGCTTGAAAACGTATCTGATCACCCTCATTTATATACGGTCAGTGGACATAAAATCGGTATTAAAAATCAGTTAACAGAGGAACTCTATCATATTTCATTTTATTTAATCTGTAAAATACAGTGTGTCCCAGTAGGGTGTCCGTTATTTCTCTAATCGTTTTTTTAGCGATCGCCCCATGAACTTTTAGTTTATAGTCTAAAAAAATATATCCAATGTAAAAATTCTCTTAATTCATGATTTTAACCGTGCCGAAATCATGTTACTTTTCCCATTTAAATAATATGGGATTTTTGGACTTTTTCCTTTAATTTTTTTCTCGGACACAAATAAATGAAAAAATCTACTTATCACATATTCCCATTGTAAATTTTAAGCTCTACAAAAAAGTTTTTTTACGAATTTTCGATTAGGTCACCCCTTTAACAGTTATTTAGCGTCAAACGTTGGGATAGGATTGAGTTGTGGACATCCTTGGGAATTGTACCAGTTCTTTCCCACCACTAACTTTGGAAGATGAAATTATTTCTACCGCTAAAGAAAAGAAAAATTTGATTAACCAAGATCCGCAAAACTCGACATCAAATATTCACTTCTCCTCCATTATTCTTTCGTCCCTACGTTACATTTCAACGTATGTCTGAAATTACATTTAAAAATATCTTTCCCAAACCGCCGCACTGTGGGCCCAATCGCCAAACTAGGTTGCAATAATGTTTAAAATGTTCATATACAACACAATGACTTCAAATGTGGTATAGATGCTTCAATGTGACTGTAGAATATTTTGACAGTTATATGTGCTGAAAATTCAAGATGGCGAATTCAAAATGGTGGTCAATTTTGTATTTCTTTAATTATTTTTATATTGATACCTTAAACTATTTCAGGAATGTAATTTTTGTATTAACCTATCAGATTTTTTCAATTTTAGGTAGGTATAATAAATAAGAAAAACGGAGAAAGTTTAATTTTTAGATTTTTATTTTATGTATAAAAATAATTTTATTATAAGCAAAATCAACAATAACATTTAATAGAAAATAAATAGATATAGATCTATGCTTTGCTATATACAAAAACAAAACCAATTTCTATACAAGGAATTAAATTTATAGAGAAACGTTAAATTAATATACCTAGATACTAGATAGATAAATGGATTAATGGAACACACTGTATGTAAGTTTAGTTTTGAATTTTAGAAATAAAAAAATGTCAATTTAATTAGCTACACCTATACCAAACATGTAAGGGTTTTATGATATTTAGGATTTTTGAAAAATGCTTGACAAAAATAAAATTTTAATATATTGTGAACACCTAGTATAAAAAAAGTATACATTTTGGGAATTTTAAAAATATACATTTTTGGGAAATTTAAATTTTAATTGGGTTACTTAACATTGGGAAATTTGGTACATAAAAATATACGTGAGGTGTCAAGGTTTAAAAAGTATAAATTAAACAATTTTCTAGGTTACTCTTATAATAATAAAATAAAAACATTAAACAAACTGGGTAGCGTAGAAATGCAAAACAAACATTGGAAAATTTGATATTTAAAGAAGAGAGAAAGAAATTAAAAGGGATTGTTTATCAGAGAAGAAGTAGTTAGTAAAGTCAAGCATAAAGTTAAAGTTTTAGTTAAGCCCCGTACGGGCTATCCCTAGGGATATGCCCGTACTAAATTTATTTAGTCAAATAAGTTAAGTTGGGTTTTAAAAAATGTAAAGTTAGGTTTGATGGTCCACCGGTCTCATGGTCCCAAGAAGATAGTTCCATATGGTACATTTGCCCCAAGTGACGTAAAGTAGCCCATATGTATTATTCCAAAATATATACGTCACAATATCTTATATATCTTACTGACGCTTGACTTTGTACATTATGTTAGATTGCTAGAATATTAACTGTACCATCACCCACATTTTTTTTTACTAAAAATTGTACAGGTTGTCCAGAATTTAATATAATATTAAATATAAGCTTTGGGACACTCTGGATAATTTTTAATAAAAAAACTATATATCTAATATAATGGGGAAATATTGCACAGTGAAATAAAGCCAGGCACTTGACATCTGAGCTTGCGCAGATGCATGGTGGGATAAGGACTCCCTTAATAAGGATAGTGCCTGGCTTTACTTATGTCGGTTTTTGGTCGTGCCCTCTTTTGGTCTTATTTTAACTTCGGAACTTTTCGTATAACCGAACCATAAAATCGAAAAGTTTTTAGAAGTAAAAATACTTAAAATCTTGCTTTTTCAAATGTATTTCTGTAATTGTGTAAAACAAAACCGTACAACACAAAACAATAAAGAAAAACTACTAATTTTTTCCCCCTTTTTTAGGTTAATGGTACTGTCAACATGATTTGCAATAACTCTAAATTATGGGTACAAGCACTATTTAAATAAGGCCGGTAATAATAATTCTCGAGCTTAATAAGGCAACTTGCAATAATAAACATAAGTAAGGTAGGACAGATAAAAATTTTGTTTTCGTCATGATTTTTTCAAAAATCCCAAATATCTTAAAAACCCTTTAGTTTTGGTATAGGGATCGCTAATAAAACTTACTTTATTTTTATTTCAGCAATTTAAAAATTAAATAATATACAGGGTGTTTCGTTTAAAAAACACAAGTTTATTATGTATCTTTTTTTGGTGCACCTTGTACAACTCCACCATCGGAGACGCAGCTGACGCTTACAGCGATTCATGTACAATCCTTTTAAAGCATTTTATGTGTTTAAGTAATGAACTGAGAGGAAATAACTGACAACATGAAAAAATGTACATGAAAGTGTACCATTATTTTATCATCTAAAATCAAAGCCTTAAGTGTCACGATCGAGTTTTCAATCATTTTGTTGACAAAAGCGCTTTACTTAAAAGGGTTACAGCTAGAAGCAATAATCCTAAAAACTCATATTAGTTAAATATTATGTAACTCTTCTTTATTAGAGTAGTAGGAATAAGCTGATAAAAAATGCATAAAATGTTAAAAAAATATTTTGCCCAATTCATATCTTTAGTCAATATTATCAAAATAAACATAAACAAAGAGAAAATAATGGAAAATCTCCCCTTTTCTAAACATAATCGACCCTTTTAGCCGATACTCTGTTTTCAGAAAGATTTATTTTTCTCACCGATAAGATACAGATCGTCTTTCGCAGTGCCTACCGAAGCTTAAATATTATTGAATTGAAAACAAAATAATAATCTTTTTTTTCTTAAAATTTATATTACAAAATATTTAATACCGGTAAAAGTGTAACAAAATTTTGTTAAAAATACTTAGGGGCAATTTCCACACGTAAAGGTATAAAAAAAAGTCTTAATAAATCCGTTTTTATTATACTGGGTGTTTAAACTATTTCTTCTTTATTGGGTTATTTTTATGTTTTAAAAACCCCTGAGATATTAGGATAAATTTTGTTAAACCAAAATACAGGGTGATTCAAAAATCGATCACGAAACTTAAGGGGGTGATTCTACTTGACAAAATAAGGGTAGATCTTCATATAATTTTTTTATATATCATTCGTTTGCGAGTTACAACCCGTCAAAGTTCAATTTTTATTTTGGTTTTTTCGCTATATTGCATTTAGTTTTTAACCAATCCAGTTGCTATTTGGCACACAAATCGAGCTTTGCAGATTCTAAAATTTTAAGACAAAAGTACTTTTTTAAATACTGCCAGAGGGCACTTTAACTAAAACTTAAAATTTATTTACATCATAACTTTATTATTTTGACAGATATCGTAAAGCTGGGGGCGCCATTTTATAGACAATCAAAAACTTAAAAAATAAGGTACTCTCTATTAAAGTCGATAAAACTCACCGTTTAGGCACCAATAGACATCAAAGTTTTCATCAATTTTAATCCAATTACCTACATACATACAGGGCGTCCAGTAACTCAATCGACAAACTTAACCAAACGACTCTACAACAAAAAATAAGGAAAAAACTTTATATAAACATATGTCCTAACCGTCTTAGTTTTTGTTAAAAATTAAAAAAAAGTGTAATATTTAACACACCGTAGTTCAAAAACTAAGACGTTTAAGACATATGTTTATATAAAGTTTTTTCCTTATTTTTGTTGTAAAATCGTCCCATAAGGTTTGTCGGCCGAGTTACTGGACACCCTGTATGTATGTAGGTAATTTGATTGAAATTGATGAAAACTTTGATGTCTATTGCTGCATAACGGTAAGGTTTATTGACTTTATTAAAGAGTACCTTATTTTTTAAGTTTTTGATTGTCTATAAAAGGCGCCCCCAGCTTTGCGATATCTGTCAAAATAAAAAACTTATAATGTAAATAAATTTTAAGATTTAGGTAAATTGCCCTCTGGCGGTATTTAAAAAAGTACTTTTACCTTAAAATGTTAGAATCTGCAAAGCTCGATTTGTGTGTCAAATATCAACTAGGTTGGTTAAAAAATAAATGCAATATGGCGAAAAAACCAAAATAAAAATTGAACTTTGACGGCTTGTAACTCAAAAACGAATGACATTTTAAAAAAAAATTATATGAAGCTCTACCCTTATTTTGTCAAGTAGAATCACCCCCTTAAGCTTCGTAATCAATTTTTGAATCATGTATCTGTATATTATGTAAGGTGCATCTTTTACCAGTTAACCAATTTTACAAGAGTAATGTCAAAGTCAGACTATCAGTCAGTTTTAATTAAAGAAAATTACACTTTAGTCAGATCAACAGTCATTCTTTGGTAAAACGTTTACCACATTTTTGAGACACTTCCAAAGGCTCAGTTCTCATCGGGCAGTCTCGTTAAGATCCTATATTATTGGATTATGATAAAATAATTTCGATCGAAGATTTTGAACCTTTGTTTGGGGTTTGCAACATTCTCTGTATAGTAAGTAAATTTCTTATATAACCTAAATTAGGTATTTTTTTATTAAATATTTCATTAATTTATTTTCTTTTAAGTAATCTTAACTACAGCAGATCTTCTTTCCTTCGTATCACACTGCTGGAATAAGTCTCTTGAGTTTCTAGGTGAGTCTCAGATCGTTGTTCTTGACATATCCAAAGCTTTTGACCAGGTTTGGCATGACGCACTTCTTAATAAACTTCCTTCCTATGGTCTTTCAACTAAACTCTGTACTTTCCTCTAGTTATCTATCTGATCGTCGTATATCAGTTATTGTGGACGGCCATTCTTCATGCTTTCACCAAGTAAATGCTGGAGTCCCTCAGGGCTCAGTTCTGGTACCAACATTGTTTCACATCAACGACCTTCTCTCGTCCACAACTAATTCCATTCATAGTTTCGCCGACGATAGTACCCTTCACTCCAGTTTTCAGGTTCCTAAACCCATTACTAAACCTGACTTGGAAATCAAACGCAGAGCGATGCAGATATCTCTTTCGCAGGATCTTAATTTAATATTGGATTGGGGCGCCAAAAATCTCGTTCATTTTAATGCATCCAAAACACAATCATGTTCCTTGTCGCGAAAAGAGTCATCAAATACTCATCCTCTACTTATGAGCGGCCAAGTTTTGCAGAGTAAAGACACCTTTAATCTTGTGGGCGTCACAATTGAAAGTAACCTTAAGTGGCATAATCACATTGTATCTATAGCCACGGCAGCTTCAAAAAAGCTTGGATTTCTCTTTCGAGCCACAAAGTATTTTCCCCTTCTAATTTATACACTTTGTATGTGTCCCAAATCCGACCTCCCTTGGAATATTGTTCTCATATCTGGGGCATGGCGTCCCCCACAACCCTAAGCATTCTTGATTCTATTCAAAGAAGAGCTATTCGTCTCATTAATGATCCTTCACTTACAGAAAGGCTTTTCTCTCTTGCACATCGTCGGGCTGTGGGGATTTATCGCTTTTTTATAGGTACTTTCATGGCTTCTGCTCTGAGGAATTGTCCAGTATAGTTCCTCCACTTGCGGTTCTCAACAGAGAAACTCGTGGTTTCGCGCGAATGCATCCCTATAAGGTCCAACTGGACAGGCCTCGGACTTCTCACTTTGTTCGATCTTTTATCCCTAGAGTTTCTAGGTTGTGGAACCTGCTGCCCGCGGAGGTCTTTCCTTCCCCCAAATCTTCAAGTATTTAAGTCCCGTGTTAACAAACTCCCTCTTACCTCGCTTAAGACACCCACGGTACGTTAGTATTTAGGCTTTTAGCCTTCGTGGTTTGTCCAAAGATAAAAAAAAATTATGCAAGGGCAAAATAAATTCTTCATAGTATAATAAAAGTTTAATTTTCTTAAAATGTTAATTAAATATATTTATTCTGAATAAAAGCCAAATATTATTTTGTTTAAATTTAAACTCCCAGAAAACAAATAAACTATAAAATCTATAAGGTTATAATAAATCTATATCACCTGAGACATAGCAGACAAATAGGTGTGCTTCCCTTATTTGGGGCTGATTGTAAACAAGGCTTTTCCTTTATCCCCATATGCTTCCCTGTCAGTTAATGAAAATCCATAAATCCAATAAATTTTACCTTACAAATAAATATCTAAGACACATATCGACGGGAAATTTAATGTATTTATCTTGTGACAAATTGTTCTCCTAAAACTAGTATCTACTCCAGTGTTATAAGCCAGCAAAATATTCGTTGCGGAAATCAATAAAATTAACATCAAAAAGGTCTTTAATTTATATGTATAATTTTAAGTAAATAATTATAAACATTAAAAAATAATTGGTGGCCCCCTAAAAACAAGATTTTTGACCAAAAACAAAACCAAATTTATACAGGGTGATTCAAAAATCGATAACGAAACTTAAGGGGGTGATTCTACTTGTAAACTTCATTCGTTTTCGAGTTACAAGCAGTCAAAGTTTAATTTTTATTTTGGTTTTTTTCACCATATTGCATTTATTCTTTAACCAATCCAGTTGATATTTGGCACACAAATTGAGCTTTGCAGATTCTAAAATTTTAAGACAAAAGTACTTTTTTAAATACCGCCAGAGGGCACTTTACCTAAAACTTAAAGATTTATTTACATCATAAATTTTTATTTTGACAGATATCGCAAAGCTGGGGGCCCGATTTTATAGACAAACAAAAACTTAAAAAATAAGATACTCTTTATTAAAGTCGATAAACCTCACCGTTTAGGCACCAATAGACATCAAAGTTTTCATCAATTTCAATCAAACTACCTACATACATGCAGGGTGTCCAGTAACTTAACCGACAAACTTAACCAAATGATTCTACAACAAAAATAAGAAAAAAACTTTATATAAACATATGTCCTAAACGTCTTAGTTTTTGGAACTACGGGTGTTTAAAATTACAAAAAAAAGTTTTTTTTTGTGAGTCTAAATGAAAATTAGGAAAAAAACTTCATATAAACATATGTCCTAAACGTCTTAGTTGAACTACGGGGTGTTTCTAAAATTGAAAAAAAAAGTTTTGTGAGTCTAAAATGAAAATTAGGAAAAAAACTTCATATAAACATATGTCCTAAACGTCTTAGTTTTTAAACTACGGGGTGTTAATTTTTTAATATTGTTTTATAATAACTTTTATAACCATTTAGATATTAAAAAAAATGGGCAACGCACCCTTTGCACCAAAAGACATTTTTTGGCATACAAGAATTTTTTTACCAGTGTCGTCCATAAGGGGTTTAAGGTATATATTTGGTACGCCACTGCATTTTTCTAAAATATATTTATTTTTTTAAACCCCGTTTTTACTTAGTTAGTTTTGATGCGATTCGTTGTAAAATCGCTTGGCCTAACATCGCCTTGAGACGTATAGAAGGAACAGTTTAAAAATGTAAATTCGGTGCTCTTTGATAAGAAAAAAAATCACAAAAAAGTTTAAAGCAAATAAATCAGCATGCTTGTCTTGGCGGCCGCCTTTGCTATATTTCTTTTATGATATACCGGTTGATGCAGCTGGTCATCGCACTATGGGATAGAAAATATTTTTTTGGATCAAAATTCTGAAACTTACCAATCTAACTTAAAATGAGGTGCTTTTTACTGGAAAAATATTATAAATTATTACAAATGCTTTTGGAAGCCTAAAACTTATTAGATGTTGATAAATTTACACCCCTTAACATTATTATTTTTTATTCTACAAAATAAACTAAAATGTCAGCTTGTTTAGTTAATTCGGTAGTATTCTTATCAGTAATCCGGTGATTATTATCTCATATGATATACAGGGTACGACAATAGGTATGATTTTTTTAAATGGAATACCCTGAATAATATATCACCATCAAAAAAATATTTTAAAATGCTTTTAAAAAATACTACATTTGATGTGTCTATCTCAATTAGTTTCGGAAATATGACCATCCAAATCTGAAAAATAATTTTAAATTATTCTTAGAAACGTAATAGAGATACATCTTCCCAACTTTTTTATTTTTTAACGTATAAAATAAATAAAAAACATTGTTTTGTTGGGTAGATTCTGTAGAATCCATATCTTTCATCAGAATGCTTTTATCTTTTAGGATATACAGTGTAGGACAAAACATATTAAATTTTAAAATGGAAAACCTTGTAAATTATAAAAATATCTTGTATCTGTCCTTACATTCGGAAGTAGCAAAAAGTAGGTAGGCAATCGGAAGTACAAAAACTGATAAAGAAAAAGGTAAAAAATTCTTTGACAAAAGTAGCGAGACTTCGGGAGACTGCATCGAAAACACAACAATAGCTCTTATTATTTAAACTCTTTTACTTTTTTAGTAAGCAAGGCTAATAATAAACTAAGTATAGATTAAATGCTGTATATTTATGTTTACTTAAAATACATTTTCAAGTTTCTTATTACCTCAATAGAAGTCATATCCTTTTATATTTTGCGTACATGTAGTTTGGACTATCTACTTTGAAATACACAGCATGAGCCATTAAAATTTCAAAGTTGCTTTTTGGCCAAAATAATGGATTTCTATATCCCATAGTGTATCGGCGCGTCGCTGTAAAGGATAGCGGCGCCTTTGTATAAAATAGTCCGATTGCAGGCGGCCTTTTTATGTTTTTTGTATTATTTTCAAAGGGTACCGAATTTGCGGTTTTAAAATGTTCTTACTATACCGACGCTTTTGCCTTATGGTACCTCCAACTTTCGCTTCAGCTGGCGTTCGCTTGACTCCACCATCTCTAGTAAATTAAAGTGTTCATCAGTTTGTCAAACGATTCCGGCAACTTTAGAAAATCCAAGAAACACTTTTTTATTTTGAAACTTTCTGTCGGTCTCATATCGTGATTCTACGAAACTTTTTGAATGTACATAAACTTTTATATCCGGAAGCTCCGTTATAATCGGAAAATTGCATCAGAAAAGTTTTTCCTATCGGAAACTTATTAATTTAAAATTTAATTTCATTAATTGTTCGATATGTATCTTAAAGTTTAGAATAGATTTTAGTTTTTGTTATTGGAAAAGACAATAATTAACATCTAAAAGTTTTACTATATTGAATTGTATCCGCAGTTGGTTTCTTATGAAACATTTTTTAAATATTAATACTAAATAGGAAAAATTGCTTTTTAATGTTTCAATAATTATTAGAGCATTACTCTACAATTGTTTCTGCCTTTCTAGGGCTTTGTTTGTTCTATACAATGTGTTGAAATGCCTGTGTTTTTTAAACCATTTAAAATTGATGTTTTGTGTTCTTTTATTCTGTTTTTTATGGTCCTTCCACTTTGACCAATATATTCCGCATTACAGTTGCGCAATTAACTTTATAAACCCCTGACATATCTAATTTTTCTGTTTTGTCTTTATTGTTAACTAATAATCTACCTAGGTTACTCTTATTTACAGACACAGTTTTACAGCCTAACTTATCTAGCCTATTGGATACATTATTGCTGATGTTTGGTATATAATTGATAAACTTAAAATTATTGTTTTTAGGTTCTCTAATACTATAAAACTCTTTAGCAATTAACTTTTGTTTTTTCTTTGTTAACAATTTATCAATAAGTGATTCTTTATATCTGTTGTTTCTTGCTATTTGTTTAATAATGCAGAGTTCTTTGTTAAAATTTGATTGACTTAATGGGAAAGTGACAAGTCTGTGAATTAAACTATGAAAAGAAGATAGTTTTATTTTCCATGATTGGTTCGATGCGTAATTTATTACCGTGTCTGTCGTCGTTGGTTTTCTGTAAATATCGAATTCAATGTGGTTGTCAATATTTTTAATGTTTATATCCAAAAAATTTATCTCATTTTCATTTCCTTTTTCCATAGTGAACTGAATGTTGCTATTTATTGAGTTTAGAAAATTTAATAACTTATCTAAATTTCTCTCTGTACTATTCCAAATGCAAAAAACATCGTCTACATATCTTTTCCAATAAAAAATCTGTTTAATTAGTTGATTATTAGAGTTAAATAAAACTTTTTTAAAATGAGCTATTATTGTCGGAAATTTAAAGCTTTTTAAAATGTCTATTTAATGGTAATGTAATATACAGAGTGTTTTAATTAAAAAATGCCGGTTTACTCTTCAATTTCTGAGGATGGTCATATTTCCGAAACTATTAATAATAGGATGTAAGCTTTTTTAAATCTCCTTAATAGAACTTTAAAATTGCGATTTAGTATACGGGGTGTTCTATAAAAAGTTGTTTTTTTGATTGGCAGCACGTTAATCAGCGGAAAAAGTACTACAACTTTTCTAATTTAACCGACTTCGTATCTCCAATAATAAGGAAGATAGAAATAGTGCCGACTTTAGAATGATCACCCTGTATTAAAAAAATCTGTGTAACTTTTGGAATTTATAAGAAAAACTTGGTTAACATAACCATTAAATTTTATTACCTCCGGGTGTCATCGACTTTTACAATCAATTTCTCACCCGTGCAATTCAACTCCTTAACTAAAGCGGAAAGTTGCAGTTAACTTTGCAACTTCTAAATGTCGAAGGTGCATTTCTAATAGACTTAAACGAAGTTAAGACTGTTTTGAAGTTTGTCTACGGGTTAATTAATGGGTTACGTCAGCGTTTCTCAACCTTTGGGGATCGCTTTCCTAGGGTGGCGTGTCAGTAATAATAAGGGGGAGGGGAGCGCGAGTATATCAGAAACAAACACACAACTCTCAAATTATTTACCAAAAAACCAAACCAAAAATTCTGACATAACGTATGTCCTAAAAGTTTTGGCACCCGCCTCAGTTGACGACAACATCTTGGTATACGAAAAAGCTGCGCTTGAGAGTATTTGGGGCACTTACGTCTCTTTCGATATTTAAGACCATTCCTCCTCAATTCCAACGATATCGTACTCTTAGAAGATGTGTATTGCCTAGCCAGTCTCCTCGTTGACATTCCAATCTGGTTTTTGCTCTTCTCACTCAATCTCTCTGACCTCTGTGCGGTAAATGCACGTGGTCTTCCACTTTTGGGGAGATTCAGACATGGTATTCCTGCTCGCACTCCGCTATTGTTCTATAAATGGTTCTGCGTGAAATGTTTTCATTCTGGAATATTCGACAGATTTCAGCTTTGGGTATCCGCCCAACTAACTTGTAGATACTTTTTCTTATTGCTAATTATACGACATCTTAAAGCGAAAACTTCAAAATAAATAAATTTCAACTGACAGTAAATAAAGTAAATAAACTTTTGTTTTCAAAGGCAACTTGATATTATTTTGTTTTTGTTAAAATTAAAGACAATGAGTTTTGTGCCAAAACTTTTAGGACATACGTTAATCAAAAATAAAATACACATTAACATTGATATAGTAGGTAAAGTGCGTCCAATCTAACTTGTCCACATTTTAAGTGTCTATAACTTTCCCATTTCTTAACTTTAAAAAGAGATTATTGTTGTATCTTGAATGCTGCACATCGGTCGGCCAACTTGTTGCAAACGCCATGACAACATCGGTGGGCGTTTTTATCCAAGGAATCGGCAAGTCGCCTGTTTTCCATTTAACATGGAAAACTTCGGCAGGTTTGTACGAGCTTTAAAACTAGTGTGGACGCGAAAAACTGGTATCTGCAAATGTTGGCCAACTTTGTTGCTGAAAAATTTTTTGAACAAGGTACAGTCGGCCGACATTGTTGTCCCGATTGTATCCAAGTCTGTACATGGCTTTAAAAATGTCTTTTAATAAGAGCTTTACAAAAATACTACATTTAATATTTCTATTTTTAATAGTTTCGGAAATATGACCATTTTAATCTGAAAAATTTTACATGTAATTTTTACTATAGTTAGGGATCCCTGGACCATTTTTCAAGTTATTACTCAAGGTTAGTTTATATTTATAAGGTTGCGACACATCCTCAACTTTTAGGCAGTTCAAGGTCGGGGACGCAAGGAAGGGCACTCCACGGAGAAAAGTTGGCAAGACTGGGTAAAATCAAAGTTGATGATCAATCCAGTGGCGTCTAGAGTTTGCGCATTTTATTTTGCATTGTTTTGGAAGTGATATTTGTTGAAAGATGTATTCCAAATGTTTTTTATTTAAAGTAAAAGAATTTACATCTTGATAATAATTAAAAACTGTTGTGTAAACCGTTGTTCTACTAATACAATAAACTGTATATCTCCGGCACTGAACAACATGGCCGAAAAATTGGAGATGTGACGTCATAACACGTCAAGCAATATGGCCGACCCTATATAGACCGACTTTGGTCATTACTAACGAGCAAATTTTTCGTAAGTTGCTTCATTTTGACGAGACGACCAACTTTTTTCCTTACGAAAAGTTGATCGTCTCGTCAAAATGAATCTACTCACGAAAAATCAGTTTGTAAGTAATGACTTGGAAAAATGGTCCAGGGATTCCTAACTACTATACCTACTTACAGAAATAAGCTTAGACTATAGATACATCATATAATGACATCCGGCTCATGGGCGTCCGATGGGGAGATAATTATTAAAAATTAAATTAAAATATCAAAAAGTGAGTTTATCTAAAAAGTTATTTGAAAAAAGTGTTTAGAATTTAATTTTAGGCCGACATGCAAAATTTAAAATAAATGTTTTAAAAAAATGAAAAAAGAACTTTTTCTTTAAAAAAATTCGGTCAGTTTACGAATCTTAATTTTTTAATGTTTTACCCATCTATTATTGATCTGTAATACCTTAGAAACGAAATATGTTATGGTAGCAATAATACCTGCTATCACACCTAGGGCATTATAAGCGGGCATTATGATAATGCCCGCTTATAATGCCCTAATGCGGTAATATGGAAAATTTATTGCTTATCCAATTTTATTTTTCTCACAATAAAGATCAAGTTTATACAAAAATAAATTTTAATATTTGTTCTCCTTCCAAAACTTTAGATTTCTTCGGGACGTTCCTTTCGACTTAACTTTTAAAAAAGATATGAGACGATGGTATTGCGAAATGTCTATATTTTCATAGACCATCAACGTAGACCTTAGGGTGGAATACTTGGTCCAGAGAGAGTTCGGACTGTATTTTTCCGACTAAAAATAATAAAGTTTGTTAAACATATGTATTAAAATAAAATCAATAACTTACCAGTTCCTGAAAATATGCCATTAAAATGGTTTCGGTTATTTGAAGAATTGCGTTCGCATCTTTCCAAATACCAAATATGCCATACTCCCGATCATACTGTTGCCTTGATTTAACTGGCAAAAGATTTTCGGTCGCTTTTATGGCCTTTTCTCTTATATTTTGTGGAATTTCTTCCATTTTGAGCAAATCGTTAAATAAAAATGCCAACTGACTAACTGATAGAAACATCAAAGTCAAACTTAACACCAGTCATTATCTACTTACGTATACAGGTACAGGTGCAACTTATTTTTATATTGCGAATACATAATGTAATTAGTCATTGAAAAACTCTTTTGGGTAAAACATAAAGCATTGTATGCACCACGGGCTTTACTGGACTATAATACCCTTCAGGTTGAAATCTATTTCGACTTCTATTCTTCAGGGCATTATAGTCCTAGTAACGCCCTTGATAGATAAATAGCTATTTTTTTAAAATAAGTTTTTTTACCTATAAAGTGACGAACTAATTTGATTTATCACGATTTTTGTTTTTTCTTCCACATTTAAAACGGGAATATTAAAAAAATTAGATTTGGCAAGTAGTCTAAGTGTGTGTACACCTGTTTTTTCTGCTGTATTACTATATTACAAATAAAATGTAGTAAGTCATGACAGAAAAGTCTTTTATATCTTGGTGATTATTTTGTTGAAAAAATTTATATCTGATATAAATTTTCTTACATAAACTTTCTAAAAAAACCGGGGAAGTAGTTATAGCAGTTGTCAGTTTAACCATTTTCAGATACCACCTCCTCTAAAGGTACGTTTATATCTGACATTTATTGCATGACATTTTTGTCAGGTAGAAATTCTGGCTAATGTACACGGTCAAAAATTTATGTCTGATAGATTTTTTTTATTGTTTACATTAGCCAGAATTTCTGTCTGACATAAATATCATGCAATAAATGTCAGATGTAAACCCACCATAACAAAAACAAGACAGACAATAGAGACATTTTGCACCTCTTAAAACAACAGACGTTTTTTGGCCTCCTTATGGTTATCGTTATTAAACATAACGATTACGGCAGCAGTTTTAGACAGAGATTTTGCAACCTCTTTTAGGAAATTTATCTTGCGTCTGCGCTTTCGACACATAACCTTATTTTTACCTGTGGTTCACCGATTTTAAAGTTTACGAAAAATCAGTACTTACTTTTATTCTCCATAAGTTATATATTGATATTTAAATATATGTAAATAGTTCTCTTGATTTTGTTTTTTAAAGTAGATGTAAACATACAGTATAAGCAAAACACAAAAAGTAAGGTTAGGTTTGGTAGTAGCATAAAAAGCAAGTGTGCCAGATTGTAACATGTAAATTAATTACTGAATTAAAACATCCTTAAAAATGCAAGTCCGTTTTAATTTCTTTACACTATTTTATTTTTCTTACTGCTATGGATTTTTCGCTAATTAGAGCCTATGTATCAATGATATTTTAATTAATACGGCAATAAAATGTCAACCTTCTTAAATAATTGATATTAAAAATTCTACAATCCGGCAACCACGCAGTTTAACAATAACGATAACGATAAGCTCTTCGGTATTCATCCGTAATTAAAGGAGTCCGGTATGGTTAATAACGATAACGGATCATGTTTGCGTTACTGCGCAGACTCAGAATAACGTTAACCACAACGGAATTGCAAAATAAGAGGTGCAAAATATCTCTATTTATCCAAACACCTTCTGTACTATAAAAATATCTACAATAAAAACTTTTTATTAAAAACTGTTTAACAATTTCATTTTAATGCTTTGTAAAATTTTTATTAGCAAACTTTTACGTCAGAAAGTTCTTGTAGCTTCGAGCATTACACAATTTTTGGAGCATTAAATTCAAGTTTGGGATTTAATTTTGAAAGTTTGCTTGAAACAGACCTGAAGTTTTAGTTTTCTAGTTGAAGATGACAACAACAAAACATGTTGATGGGCGTACAGTCTGCCTCAAATAACACCGCGATATCTATAGTTTATAATAAAATCTTATTAATCATTTTAAAAAAATAATAAACCTCACTAAAAAGTTAAAAATAAAAAAAAATATACAGGGTGTCTCGACTCTATTTATACAGCAAATTACTTCGCCCATGTAGAAGCAAAGAATACCAATCCATAGAACCCAACAAGTGAGATTTCAGCGTACCCTAAAAATTTTTAGTACCTACCCTGAGCAACAGATGGCGAAAGTAGTACGATGTCGCTTTGCTAATGCGATTACCATCAGAAATTGATAGCAGTCGCTGACGAGCCGTGGGCCCGATCAGTTAGAGTGAGGATATACGAAAAATTTAATAAAAATAAAATCCCCGATAAATGGGCCCAGTATCCATAAGGTTATTAAATTTATTATTTCAGAATAGGATATATCGATGCGTTTTTACAAAACATCGTAAGCGACATTCGCCAATTTTACGGGAAACGATTTTTCTTCCCATCGCGTTATTTTTAAAGAAAAACCGAGATCTGAATGTTTTTATTTTAGATTTCTTCTTAATTTGAATTACAAAACAAACATATTTAACATTTAATGTCAAAATTTTCAGAATCTCCCAAAAAAAAACTAAAAATTTTAAAATTCTAAACCTAATTAATAGTTAGGTTTTTACCTAAAAAATATATATTCTCGGCAAAAGTTAATTTGAGCAGCCGTTTTTAAGACATCTGGATTTAATAAAAGACGTTCTGTAGGGCCAGGTCTAAGCTGCAAAGGGTATTTTAGAATAAAATGTTACCTTTAGGAGTGTATATCTTTAGGGAATATTAAAAAAATAGTTTAAATAAACCTATGTCCTAAATGTCACAAGTGATAAATAGCTTTTTTTTAACTTTACCACTCTGTATCTCAAACATTAAGCTATGAGGACATACCTTTACTTGAACTTTTCTTCTTAAAATCACTTAAGAATCCATAATTTTAAAGACAAGTATTTTATACAGAAACACCCTGTATAGTTTAAACTTGGCCACATAAAAAGCAATTGTTTGAAATCCAGATAAAACGGCCGCTTAAATTTACTTTCATTAGGTGTCGCTTTGTTAAGTAAAATTTGTTGAATAATAAGAATTTTTATCTAAGAGTTAAATACAGAGTGGCTCAAAAACGTAATTTTGTTTAAAATGCCTGCTAAAAACCGCAGGTGACGCCCTCTAAATTTTACAAATAAAGTGAGAGCAGATTTTTACACCCATTATTAATAGCAAACCAAACCCTAATTGAAACTTTAAAACCCTGTATTTTCAAAATCATGCATTTTTTGACTAAGGTAAGTTGGGTTCAATCGTTATAATATAGTCCTAGGAATTTATGGCAGCATTTTATTCGCATCTTTTAGAGACACCCAGATGTATGTCAAAAAACTATATTTTAAATGTACATCAATTTTGGAAGGGGGGCTAATAGCCCCTCTAATTGCGCCCCTAATTGCACACAGTTTTCTGCCCACCCCCAAATTTTTCTGCCGGCCAACTTAAAAAGCTGGCGCCGCCACTGCATACACTAAAAATCACTACTAGTACCTCTGAAAAGGGTAAATTTTTACCCCAAAGTTGTCGATTCTGAATGCACAGGGTATTTCCTGATCTCTATTTTAACCGACTTTATTCTTTATTATCTTAGCATGTACCTACTAGAGGTAGCTTTGCCGCAAGAAAAAAGTGAAAAAAATAGGTCCAGTACCTTTCTCTCTCGCGATCCTAACATTTGTTTTTTTATAAGATCACCACGAAAGTGCACTTTTTCAAATAAAAAAGAATTTTTACAATCGGTGTACAAATGCCGGACTAATCGCGTAACATACACAAAAAAACATACAGGCGAATTAAGAAATTCCTCCTTTTTGAAGTATCTTAAAAAGTGCTTTACCATCACTTTTAGGTTTGTTAACTTGGTGAAATTTGAACTTATATGTTAGTATAAAAGTTATTCCAAAAAACAATTTTTTTTTAACCTAACCAGAACTAACCAAAACTAAGACGTTTGGAGCATATGTTCATAAAAAGTTTTTTTTTTATAACTTTTATTGCAGAATCACCACTTTAAGTTTGTTAGTTGAGTGACTGAATCACTGATCTCGATGGATTGCCAATGTTATAACCTCCGCGAAACAAAAGTTACATTTCATGGGCGAAAAACGGGTTTTGCGCAAGCAAGTTGAGGGCAAACGCACCTGGCGCCAAACAGACTATCCGCATTATCGAAGGGTACGGTGTGCCGGTGTTTGTATTTTGCCACGACTTTTAAGTGCGCATGTTCGTCCACCCATCCATTTGTTTACTGCGCGAGATCGTAAAAATCCTAAAAATGCTTCTTGCCACTGCGGATCTAAATGTAGGTTATCTATGGATTGAACACCTTGTATAATTATTTTTAAATTAAACAGTGTGAAATTGCTTTCCATATAAAATAGGTTTAAAAAAAATTAATTAATCATTATTCTTAAGATTAGATGCATAAAATTCAGACTCTATTTTAATGTCAACTAATATTAATTAATCAATATTACCTCTTTAAAGTTTCGGTAATTAATTACAATATCCGAAAGCGGCATCGGAGGTTCTTATACAAACATCAAATTAAGTTTTCATTGCATCTGACTATAAACGTTGTGTTTCTGGATCCGATGTTTACGGGTTCGTTTGTCTACAGTGCCGGATTAACCTATAAACAAATTTAGCAATTGTGGGGGCACCACAAAGGGGGTAGTCATAAAGAGTAGAAAAAAGTACAGATGTTTACGCCTTTTTTGTGTAAGTGAAAATACGTGAAAAATACTTTTTTTTGCTCTTTAAAAATGTTTGGTAAAAAATAGTTCCTTTTATACAGGGTGTTTCCCAATTGCGGTAAGAAAATTCAAGGGCGTTTCTGAACCAATTTTCTGAAAAATAGTTCATATAAATATGGGTCCTCAAATTTTTCGTTCTCAAAATACAGAGTGTTAAACTTTTTAAAAACCTAAAAATTTCGAAAACACTTTTTTGTTAAATTTGTTGGACTAGATATAAATGTTATTTAATTAAGCATTTGTTATTGTTATTACATAATTGCTAATAAGAAGTTATAACACTTAATTTTTAAAAGAAAAAATGCCACAATGTTTCTTGTATGGTCCAGAAGTATGCAGTTTGGCGAATTTTATTTTGATTTCTTAAAAACTACGCAAGCATCTTAAAAATATGGAGACACAAAAAAGTTATATTTTTAGGTGTTTTATTCGGAAAAATAAAAAAGTTACAGAAAAGTCAGTAGCGTACATTTTTTTGTCAATAATATTAACTACAAGGCGTTACTGCCCTGCCACTAGTCTCACCTTTTAAAATTGGCTTAGGGCTAAACTATCTGCCTATTTTAACAAACACCATAGCAGAGACAACAATGAGACGAGTAACTGGTCCTAAAAATTTGTCCATTGTATTTATATCTTTCTGGTTTAACGCAAGTTCCAATAAATATGTCTTTGTCCTTCATCATGGCAGGCTATCGTAGATGGAGCAATCATCGCTTTGCCCTGGTTGCCAAGTTGTTTACAATTTCTGCATGTAAACTTTAATGTCCTTTTTTGGCTCGCATCTAATTAAGAGAAAGAAAATATACCATGAATCGAATATTTTTAACTTGACAACCGTTGCCGCAGGCAGTCACGCCGCCGAAATGTTATTCGATATTTGTGTTTGATATTTTTCAATGGCCGATTTGTTTGGACAGTTTGTTTACATTTTCTGTGATTTATTGTGTTTCGTGGTTTTTTACACTTAATTGGACTTTTATTAGTGATCACAGTATATATATTAAATTTGTGTTTCAACAGATAATTTAAGGTACTATTGACATGGTTATCTGTAAGAAAAAATCTTTATAAAAACCAAATAAAAGACATTTTTATTAAGGTGTGTGTAATTATTAAACTAAACCCCAATATTTTATATTAATAGGAAACAAAAACAAGTACCTAACATTAAGGGCAAAAATAGCACAGCTATATAATTTGAATTTGGCGGGCAAACGATAAAGTCGACTCACGCGCCATCTGCGTTTACCTTCTTTGAAGACAGACAAGGAAGGCCCAGCAGCTATCTCTCTCTCGGATAATTTATTTACATTTAGTTGCTCGTCTCATTCTTGTCTCTGACCATAGCCTAATTTTATTTAAATCGGATAAGGTCTATTTAAGATATATGGTAATAAAATATAATTACTTTTGTGTTTTACAAAAATTGTAAATTCTTTTATTTTTGGTTATCAAAAAATTAATGGCTTGGGGGCACCACAGGGCTCGACTGCTTAGGGCATCACGTAGTCTTAATCCGGCACTGATTCTCTATAATGTCGGTATTGGAATTTCAGATCTATAGTTACTGAAACTAATAATTAATATAAATGTAGATTTACTATGTGGCATAGAAATGTAAGCATCGTAGATATAGTAGTAATTATTTTTTTTTATCTTTAAACATTCCAAGAAGGCTAAAACCTAAGTGGATATTTTAAGTGATTAAAAGAGGCAGTTTATTGCCACAAGACCTAAAGATTTAAACATTTGGAAAAGAAGTAAGATGTCTGCCTTTCACGACCTAGATGGCTTTCTAGGTGACTTTTTATCTTTCTGATTGACGAATATCAGTTATTATGGATGGCCACTCTTCAAGCTTTTACCAGAGTTAATGCTGGGATGCCTCAGGGATCATTAGTGGCATCAACTTTGTTTCTTCTGCACATCAACAACTTTCTCTCTTCCACAACCAGTTCCATTTATACTTTTGCTGACGATATGTTAAAAATGTAGCAGATAATGAATGGGCAACGCACACTGTCTAACATTTAAATCTAAATAAGTGCCAAGTTCTGTACAAAATCTAATTATGTATTTGTAGAAACAAATAACATTAAAAACAAGTAGGAAACTATTTCTTTGATTTATTGGATACCTAGAACAATTTCCGTTATTTAAAAATGTCAAATCCTAAAGTAGGTTAGATTTGACTGGGCTAGTTTTCATTACATCAGTCATTTTATAAAATTATTTAACCTATTTAAATGTTTTTTTTTTTTTTTAATTCTGATAAAAACTAGCCAACTCAAATCTAACCTTCTTTAAGATCTCACATTTTTAAATGACATCAATAGGTATCCAATAAAATAAAGAAATATAGTCTCATACATTTAGATCTCCATTCTTTTTGCGGCGAAACCCACAACCAAGCATAATTTTAGTATTTCACTGGGCTCACCTTTTTCACATTTATAATTATGGAGGGATTTCAATAACGAATACAGTTGGTTACGTAAAGAGTTAGGTTCTCCGCACATGGTTCGGTAAAACAGCGACGAGAACGCGATTTTTACAGGCATCGACAGCACGTAGGCATATTAGCGTGTCCGTCCTCAGCAATCCGCGTCCTTTAGTAAACAAATGAAATACAGAACCGTTTTGTATTTTGTTTACAGTGTGTGAGTTATATTGTAATTGTGTCTATTTTTAACTCGGAAAATTAGTGTTGCGTCAAGAAATTTATGTACCAAAGATGGACTTGTTTAATATTAGATTTGTGGACGAGGTTAAATAACGCCCTGTACTTTATAATTATACTTTAAAAGAATATTTGCATAAAGATTACACAGAAAAAGCTTGGAATGAAATAGTAAAACAAGTCAACCTGTCAGGTAAGAAAATATTAAATTTTTTGTTTGTAAAATAATGTTCGGTAAAACTCAGGCTTTTGGGAACTTGTCTTAGGGAGCTCTATTATGGCAGTTTTTGACCCGGTGGGATAATCCAAAAGGGTAGTTTTTGCCCCGTCGCGGTCGGGCTCGAGGAACATCGGGCGACTTCGATCGACATATGATTTGATTGGCTTAGAAAATAGTAAAAATTTACTATTAAACGTATGCTTGTTTATAGTAAGAACATTTTAAAAGCGCAAATTAGTTACCCTTTGAAATTAACACAAAGAAACATAAAAAGGCCGCCTGCAATCGGACTATTTTATACAAAGGCGCCGATATCCTTTACAGCGACGCGCCTATACACTATGGGATAGAAATCCATTATTTTGGCCAAAAAGCAACTTTGAAATTTTAATGGCTCATGCTGTGTATTTCAAAGTAGATACTCCAAACTACATGTACGCAAAATTATAAAAGGGTATGACGACTTCTATTGGGGTAATAAGAAACTTGAAAATGTATTTTAAGTAAACATAAATATACAGCATTTAATCTACTTAGTTTATTATTAGCTTTGTTTACTAAAAAAAAGTAAAAGAGTTTAAATAATAAGAGCTATTGTTGTGTTTTCGATGCAGTCTCGGTAAGTCTCGCTACTTTTGTCAAAGAATTTTTTACCTTTTTCTTTATCAGTTTTTGTACTTACAATTGCCTTCCTACTTTTGCTACTTCTGAGTATAAGGACAGATACAAGATATTTTTATAATTTAAAAGGTTTTCCATTTTAAAATTTAATATGTTTTGTCCTTCACTGTATATCCTAAAAGATAAAAGCATTCTGATGAAAGATATGGATTCTACAGAATCTACCCAACAAAACAATGTTTTTATTTATTTTATACGTTAAAAACTAAAAAAAGTTGGGAAGATGTATCTCTATTACGCTTCTAAGAATAGTTTAAAATTATTTTTCAGATTTGGATGGTCATATTTCCGAAACTAATTGAGATAGACACATCAAATGTAGTATTTTTTAAAGCATTTTAAAATATTTTTTTGGTGGTGATATAATATTCAGGGTATTCCATTTAAAAAATCATACCTATTGTCGTACCCTGTATATCATATGAGATAATAATCATCGGATTACTGATTAGAATACTACCGAATTAACCAAACAAGCTGACATTTTAGTTTATTTTGTACAATAAAAAATAATAATGTTAAGGGGGTGTAATGTTATAATATCATATAATAAGTTTTAGGTTTCCAAAAAGCATTTGTTATAATTTATAATATTTTTCCAGTAAAAAGCACCTTATTTTAAGTTAGATTGGTAAGTTTCAGAATTTTGAATCAAAAAATTAATTTCTATCCCATAGTGTGATGACCAGCTGCATCAACCGTCATATCATAAAAGAAATATAGCAAAGGCGGCCGCGAAGACAAGCATGCCGATTTATTTGCTTTAAACTTTTTGTGATTTTTTTCTTATCAAAGAGCACCGAATTTACATTTTTAAACTGTTCCTTTTATACGGTTGTCGCCACTTCAAACACGAATATATGCGTACATACTGTCGAAAGCTCATCGAATCTCGGTCTTGACCCATGTGCGGAGTGCCTTAGTATTGCACCGGGCTTACTTTTTTCAGACTACGTTTTTGGTGGGATTTTGACGTGACAATGTCTTATAATTCAATGGACCTGGGTGCACGCACCATAAAAACATGACTCATGCGGCGTTACCTCGCGCGTTCCATTTAAGGCTTGAAGTGCAGCGAGAGCGCGGAACGAGCGACAAAGAGGCACAATCTCCGCGTCGTCTGACATCTGTTTCTCTCCTACTTGAGTGAGCGTGCAGTAAAAAGTGAATATGGTGTCAATTATTTATAGCAACGATAATTGCGGCGATAAAGGTAATGATTCTTTCGACGTTGTCACGTTCAACTATCGTCAGTAAACCGACTTTGCAGACAACCGATTTTTTATTAGAGACATTTTGCACCTCTTAAAATAACAGACGTTTTTTGGCCTCCTTATGGTTATCGTTATTAAACATAACGATTACTGCAGCAGTTTTAGACAGAGATTTTGCAGCCTCTTTTAAGAAATTTATCTTGCGTCTGCGCTTTCGACACATAACCTTATTTTTGCCTGTGGTTCACCGATTCTAAAGTTAACGAAAAATCCGTATTTACTTTTATTCTTTATAAGATATAAATTGATATTTAAATATATGCAAATACTTCTGTTGATTTCGTTTTTTAAAGTAGATGCAAACAATACAGTATAAGCAAAACACAAAAAGTAAGGTTAAGTTTGGTAGTAGAATAAAAAGCAAGTGTGCCAGATTGTAACATCTAAATTAATTACTGATTTAGAATATCCGTAAAAGTCCGTTTGAATTTCTTAACACTATTCGATTTTTATTACTGCTTTAGATTTTTCGCTAATTAGAGCCTTTGTATAAATGATATTTTAATTAATAGGTACGGCAATAAAATTTTAACCTTTTAAATATTTGATATTAAATTTTCTACAATCCGGCAACCACGCAGTTTAACAATAACGATAACGATAAGCTCTTCAGTATTCATCCGTAATTAAAGGAGTCCGGTATGGTTAATAACGATAACGGATCATGTTTGCGTTACTGCGCAGTCTCAGAATCACGTTAAGCACAACGGAATTGCAAAATAAGGGTGCAAAATGTCTCTATTATTAACAAACAAAGTTGGCCACGTAAAGCCTTATTTTTACCACAACATGTCTGGAATCTTAACTATTTTAATTTTCTCGTGTCCATTTGAGCTTTGCTTGAAAATATCCAAGTAAGACCTTGTTTACAGGCTAAATAGACACAGAGATACCTTGAAAATAGGATTTATTTTGTTTCTGGCAAAGATCCAAAGCTTTCACATCTATTTTAAAAGAAAACACTGTAGTTTAAAAGCTGTAGAAAGTCGTGAAAAGGGATCTCTCGAGTAATTCTTGAGCTAAAGGGTTAATTATAAAAGAAATTAATGTGTATTGACTTATATAGCGGTGATTCTTAACCTATATACATAAACTTAGAAATTATTGCTAATAGTGCCTGGGACAGTAACAAAGAATACCAATCCATAGAACCCCACAAGTGACATTTCAGCGTACCCTAAAAATTTAGTACCTACCGCGACCAACAGATGGCGAAAGTAGTACGATGTCGCTTTGCTAATACGATTACCATTAGAAATTGATAGCAGTCGCTGACGAGCAGTCGGCTAGATCAATTAGAGTGAGGATATACGCAAAATTTAATAAAAATAAAATCCCCGATAAATGGACCCAGTATCCATAAGATTATTAAATTGATGATTTCAGAATAGGATATATCGATGGGTTTTTGACAAAATATCGTAAGCGACATTCGTCAGTTTTACGGGAAACGTTTTTTTTTTATTGGCTTTATTTCAGATGAAGATATGTTCTATATTGGTTCGGCGATTCATTTAATTAATGGTAGTTATTTGGGTACACGCAAAAAGAAATTAATAGTACCAAAAAACCAAAAAAAAAAATAAAGCAAGTAAATAGAGAACTAAAAATCGACGTTTTGGTGGCAAGTCTGCCACCGTTGTCAAGATAAATTAAATAAAAATAAAGAATTTAAAAATTAACTCTTATTTACGTTTAGAATTTTAAAATTTTTAGCTTTATTTTTAGGAGATTCTGAAAATTTTGACATTAAATGTTAAATACGTTTGTTTTGTAATTCAAATTAAGAAGAAATCTAAAATAAAAACATTCAGATCTCGGTTTTTCTTTAAAGATAACGCGATGGGAAGAAAAATCGTTTCCCGTAAAATTGGCGAATGTCGCTTACGATGTTTTGTAAAAACGCATCGATATATCCTATTCTGAAATAATAAATTTAATAATCTTATGGATACTGGGTCCATTTATCGGGGATTTTATTTTTATTAAATTTTGCGTATATCCTCACTCTAACTGATTGGGCCGACTGCTCGTCAGCGACTGCTATCAATTTCTGATGGTAATCGTATTAGCCAAGCGACATCGTACTACTTTCGCCATCTGTTGGTCGCGGTGGGTACTAAAATTTTTAGGGTACGCTGAAATCTCACTTGTGGGGTTCTAGGGATTGGTATTCTTTAATCAGTAATAAGGTTTTAAAAGAATCCTTTAAAACCTTATTAAGGAGGTTTCTTTTAACGGGTCTATCACGAATATTCATATCGCCATTCATGAAAGCGGTGCTTTAACCCAGCCTGTCAATTGCAAATGTTTAAGGTGTCGGACTGGGCGAACGCGTATACCGGAGGATACCTTGTACCCGATTGAATACTTCTACCAAATATGAGCCCCGTATACAGGGGCGATAGTAAAAACAAAAATATATCCATCAGAAACTTTCGAGCGCGTCAGATTAAGATAGGGTGAGTTAATTACATGCTAAGGAGTGAATATTCCACTAATCTGGCAATTTGAGAGTGACGTAAGAAAAGCGGGGGCTACAAAGTTGTAAAAAAACGTTATTTTGACATGCTCGAGCGTGGATATTTTCTTTATTTTGAAGAAAATAATTCAAGGATAAAAAAATATATAATTCAATACGATTTGAAAGATTCTCACAACCCGAAATAATAAAAATATTTTTTTGACATACTTAAAAGTCTATAGCCGCTTAACGCCCTGATGTAAAGGTATTCATTATATAACATTTTTTCCTTCTTATCATCTAAGCTTTGCAACCCAATAGGTCTCTATGACGCTCAAGTAACCGCAAATTTAGCATCTTGGGCTCGCTCCCTACTATTAGTAAAATGTTTTCAGTTAGGGTTAGGGTCGTAACTTATTAGTTAAAATTAAACAAGAAAAATATAATTCTAAGGAAAAATTAATACTAAAAATAAAGTAATAACCTAAAAGAAATAAGTTCCAAACTATTGAATTTAAAAATATTTTTGTACGATCGGGCGTAAAATACAATTTTACGTACCCATTTGAGGGCGTAAAATAGCACTTTTACGCCCTAGGGCAAAAGTATCAAAAACGCCCGCGTTTATAAATTTATAAAACAATAATAAAATTAAATAATGCCCCATTTTTCTTTTGGAAAACAACAACTTATTTAATTAAACATATGGTAAAGTATACTGATTACAATTTGAAACATTAAAAGCTGTCGTGCAAAAAGTATTGTTTGCACCTTTGGCATATAGCACTTTTATGCCCACAGCTGATTGTTGCCCTCGCGGAGCTCGGGCAACAACTTTCAGCCTCGGGCATTTCTTTTTAGATACCTATGTATAATAACAAATTAAAAGACGACAAACAAAAAGGTCTTTCTCTCTTACAATCGCCACTTTCTTATACATTCCATGTTTCAATTTGCCGCCCCTTAAAGGTGTCACCCGTGGCAGATACCACCGTTTGCCCCCACCTCTCCTAGATCCGGGACTGCTTTTAATACTTTTTTTCTTAAATACGGCAACAATTGACATGTTAATGTTACTGTATTTTTAAAATTTATTTAAATACGGTACTGACTCAACGTCCTTCAAACGGAAAAGCGGCGATAAATTCACATGATTCTGCCCGATACTTTGTTTGGCGCCAGACGCGTTTCCTTTCGATTTGCTTGCGCACAAACTTTTTTTCGCCCATGAATTGTAACTTTTGTTTCGCGCAGGTAACAAGCATTGGCTATCAATCGAGATCAGTGGTGGCCCCAAAGAGTTGCCCAGTGGCCTAGTCCGACACTGCACTAGGCCTATATTCTGAGGCGACTCTAAGGCCACTTGTTATGTTTCAAAATATTTTGCATCTTATTTAACCCTAAAACTTAGTGTATTATACAAATTAAGGGTAATAGTTCGATATAGCGGTTTTCGCTATTATAAGAGATTTTTGAAAAATTATTTTTCAGGGCGTTTCTATAGGTCGATTATGACACAAATCTGTGTGCGCGTTTTCCAAAATCCATTTCTATAATTATTTATCATTAATAAAAACATATTTACGGGACGGTGGAGTAAACAGGGGTGCTGGGTGGGGACGAAACAGTAGAAATCCTACATTAAACGCCCAAAAACAGTATTTCACAGTACACACCGCACTTTCTGTTTAAAAAAATGTCCAAAAATTGTTTAAAAAAATTAAAAATAAATAATAGTACAACAATCCCGCCATGGCCGTCACTGCATAAAAGAGAAGAGTTTGCAATAAAACTGTAAATGTCTTGCGATGTTGCCAAATAAAGTGAGAAAGTGTCAATAGCTTAAAAAAAGGAAGGTACAGGACAAAATTCATACGAAAAATTAAGTTATTCCTCTTCCTATTATAATTTGTAGAGAAAAAGGAAAATACCTAAACATAAAGAAGGAGGCATTTCTACAAAAAATATCATTGTTTCTCATGAAAATGGTGGAAGTTTGGCAACGCTGCTTCTATCAAGACTGTCATTTTCATAATGACGAACTTCATGTTATCAGCTGACCAAAATGAATGCCCCTATTAATTCTTTAATTAATGGCGGACGAGATATCTCATGTATGGGATAGTTTTTCGAAAAATTTAATACTTTTCAAAATTAATTTACATTTTTCATGTGCCCCGAGTGCAGTGTATTAACGTTGGATTTATACTGTTTTGTCCCCACCCAGCACCCCTGTTCACTCCACCGTCCCGTAAATATGTTTTTATTAATAATAAATTATAGAAATGGATTTTGGAAACCGCGCACACAGATTTATGTCATAATCGACCTATAAAAACGCCCTGAAAATTTTTTTTCGAAAATCTCTTATAATAGCGAAAACCACTATATCGAACTATTACCCAAATTAAGTCCCTACTTTATGAAAAGATAACCCTAAATTATGAAATCCAATATACTAAGTAAAGAAGTCCTTGACACCTGAGCATTCTCCACAAGCACAACAAAGCGCCACTTGCCTTTCACAACGGCTTTTGTTTACCTTTTCTTTAAGCTCGTTGAAACCATCTCTTTCACTGTTTTAAGCAAACAACACGGATTATTTTCAAAAACACCAACCGGTTTTTACGTAACCGAACTTATTTATATAATCCAAGTGTAAAATAGCAAGGATAGGGAAGTTTGGAAAGAATTTATTATTCATATTATGTTTTGTATTTATATTTTGGCATAGGTGCAATAAAGAAAAGATTCGTCACAAATGTGTAATATAATAAAGAAGGGAACGTGTGAAATTCGATGCTTTTTATAGGAAACTCAAGTTTCTTTAAAACACAAAAATTGACACCCGGTTCCGCGGATAAAATTTCTTGCCAAAGTTATTGATGATAAACGTTTTTAAAAAAAAAATTACCGGCTTCAAAAAAATAATAATAAAACTCACTAAAAGGTCTCTTGAGTTTTTAGGTGAGACCCAGATCGTTGCTCTTGATATATCCAAAGCTTTTGAACAGGTCTGGCATGCCGCACTTCCCTCCTATGGCCTTTCAACTAAACTCTGTACTTAGCTCTCTAGTTACCTATCTGATCGACGTATATCAGTTATTGTGGACGGCCATTCTTCAAGCTTTCATCAAGTAAATGCTGGAGTCCCTCAGGGCTCAGTTCTGGCACCAACATTGTTTCTTCTTCACATCAACGACCTTCTCTCGTCCACAACTAATTCCATTTATAGTTTCGCCAACGATAGTACCTTTCACTCCAGTTTTCAGGTTCCTAAACCCATCACTAAACCTGACTTGGAAAACAAACGCAGAGCGATGCAGATATTTCTTTCACATGATCTTAATTTAATATTGGATTGGGGCGCCAAAAATCTCGTTCATTTTATATATATCCAAAACACAATCATGTTCCTTGTCGAGGTAAGAGTCATCAAATACTCATCCTCTACTTATAAGCGGCCAAGTTTTACAGAGCAAAGATACCTTCAATCTTGTGGGCGTCACATTTGAAAGTAACCTTAACTGGCATAAACATATTGTATCTATAGCCACGGCAGCTTCAAAAAAGCTTGGATTTCTCTTTCGAGCCAAAAAGTATTTTTCGGCTTCTAATTTATACACTTTTATTATGTCCCAAATCCGACCTCCCTTGAAATATTGTTCTCATATCTGGGGCATGGCGTCCCCCACAACCCTAAGCATTCTTGATTCTATTCAAAGAAGAGCTATTAATCTCATTAATGATCCTTCACTTACAGAAAGGCTTCCTTCTCTGGCCCATCGTCGGGCTGTGGGGGATTTATCGCTTTTTTATAGGTACTTCCATGGCTTCTGCTCTAAAGAATTGTCCAGTATAGTACCTCCTCTCACGGTTCCCAACAGAGAAACTCGTGGTTCCGCGCGTATGCATCCCTATACGGTCCAACTGGACAGGCCCCGAACTTCTCACTTTGTTCGTTCTTTTATCCCTAGAGTTTCTAGATTGTGGAACCTGCTGCCCGCGGAGGTCTTTCCTTCCCCCCAAATCTTCAAGTATTTAAGTCTCGTGTGAACAAACTCCCTCTTACCTCGCTTAAGACACCCACGGTACGTTAGTATTTAGGCTTTTAGCCTTCGTGGTTTGTCCAAAGATAAAAAAAAAAAAAAGAAAAAGGAGTCGGGTAATAATATATGGTATTATAGTATAAAAAGCTTTTGTTTATTTAGGTATTAACATTAAGTAGTTAAGAACATAATGTTATTACCCGACTTTTTTATTATTTTTTACTTTTTACCGAGTTTTATAATTTTTTTAAAGTCGGTTAATTTGTTTTAAATATTTATATTTAAAATTTTTATTTTTATTAATTTATTATATTTATTTTTTGCTATTTAGTTTATTATTATTACCATTTAATCAGTAAACATACAATTAAAACACTACCAGTACCTCATTAAATTTATTTCGGTGAAAAGGGTAAATTTTACCCCAGGGTTGTCTAAGTGCGCCCCTGATCTATCTAGAAGCAGCTTTGCCTCACGAACAATGCGCGGCAGAGAGCAAAAAAAATAGGTCTAGTACCGTTCTCTCACGCGATCCTGACTTGTTTTTTTTTATGGGATCACCGCGGAAGTACACTCTTACAAATAAAAAAGGACTTTTAAAATCGATCCACAAACGCCGGAGAAATCGCGTTAACATATACACAAAAACATACAGGAAAATTGATAACCCTCCTCCTTTTAAACTCGTTTAAAAACCACAATCCACAACCATAAGTTTATTTAATTCTTTATAGCTTTTCTGTTTAAAAGGATTCTTTAGCGGTATAAAAACATTTTTATGTAGATTGCAGACAATTAAATTATTTAAAAATAACGACCGTGGTGGCACTACCGCGTTGTCTAAAAGGTGCTGTGAAATGCAACTGCATGTTTCAGTGCTTGGACAACGTTGACGGAACAGGGGTTAAACATCTAATAACCCGGCACCCACGGTACTCTGGTATTTAGGCATAGACCTTCGTGGGATGTCAAAAAGATAAAAAAAATGTTAATGTTATATTCATATCAATTTTTTTCCAATGGGAACCCACATTTTTTTGTTTAGTTTAGAACCGTTTTGGGTTTCTCGGTTTTAAAAACTGTTTTCGGTTTTCGGTTTTAAAACCTGGTTTCGGTCTTTCGTTTTTAAAAACTGGTTTTGGTTTTAAAAACCGGTTTTAACCCAAACCGGTCTTTTTAAAACTGGACCCATAGTTTTTTTTAAAACCGGTTAACCGGTCTTTCATTTTTTCGGGTTTTGCCAGCCTTAGTTCATACGTCTCATGTGTAAAAGAACTTAGGGCTTACCCAAAAGTCGGTCTATATAGGGTCACGACATTCGGCCATATTGCTTTGACGTGTTATGACGTCACATCTCCCATTTTTCGGCCATGTTGTTCAGTGCCGGAGATATACAGTTTATTGTATTAGTAGAACAACCGTTTACACAACAGTTTTTAATTATTATTAAGTTGTAAATTCTTTTACTTTAAATAAAAAACATTTGGAATTACATCTTTCAACAAATATCACTTCCAAAACAATGCAAAATGAAATGCGCAAATTCTAGACGCCACTGGATTGATCATCAGCTTTGATTTTACCCAGTCTTGCCAACTTTTCTCCGTGGAGTGCCCTTCCTTGCGTCCTCGACCTCGAACTGCCTAAAAGTTGAGGATATGTCGCAACCTTATAAATATAAACTAACCTTGGGCTTACCAAAACAGTTAA